>JAJHUR010000261.1:0-17165 GCA_027495735.1 Lutjanus campechanus
GTGTGAGTGTGTGTGTAAGTGGGGGTGGGGATGTGACAGCATCTCCATCCTGCACCCATAACACACACACAGACACACGCACACATATTCACACACCCTTCCCCGCTCTGTCAGCCTCACCTTCACTCCTCATCTCGGGGAGGCTAAACGAGTCTGACCTAGCTTCAACGTCACAGCCAACACGCACACACACACACACACACACACACACACACATATATATATAGAAGAGAGGGGCATTCCCTCCCAGTACAAAAGAAAAAGAAGCCTATATCCCCCCACACTCTATAACTGCTGCTAATGAATATGGATGTTTCTCTCCTCTCCCGGTGTTTTTTTATGATGATGTATTTTACACTGTTGTACCAATGCACTGGAGGAAAACAGCAGTGTCTCACACGCTGCTCTAAAACCGTCCACACCTCTGAGCAAAGCAAAGCTTGTACAATTTGAGCCCCTTGACTGTTGTAGCAGCTCCTAAAACACACAAAAAATTAATACCACAATATTTCTTTTCTAAAAAACAATATTATTTTCTAAAAATGTGGGTCAACCTCACATAAATTGTATAAACAAACTGGATTTTGTGTCCTAAATGTGTTTTAAATGAGAGAAATCTCATGAACGTCTTGAAAACGGCCTAAATCACATTTTTTTAGGGCAGGCATTTTGTACATCTGACAAATGTTTATTACTAATAAAAGTCTCCTCTATAACATATAAAAAGTTCAAAGAGATCCAAGTGTTGGTTCAAATGTGTTTCTTAACCATACCCTCGTACCACTTCTTTGTTGTTTAAATCAGCATCAGTATATTAGTGTACCTGTATACAAGGCAACATAAATTGGCTAGGGTTGTGACGATTTCAATATTAAATCGAAAATCGGTTGAAAAGCGCTTTCAATTCCAGTGATCAAAATCAAAGGTGGAATTCCCCCAGAATTTTTATTCTCTCTGCCTGCTTGCAGCATCCAGCACATCATAGTGTAGCTTGCTGGCTGTTATATCACATTTATAAACTTGCAGATCTTTCTTAAAGAAGAACTTGAAAATGTAAATGCAAAGCTGTCAATGCAAAAAAAAAAAACATTAAAAAAATATGTAAATTGAATTGAATTGTGACCTTAAAATCTAAAATCAAATTGAATTGTGGGTTTGAAGAATCGTGACACATAACATTAGCACTAATCCATTTATTGTTAGCACTGATTAACATAAATGTAAAACAAAATGATTTAAATATCTATAATTATAATTATTTAAAACAGCACTTTTAAAATATTTGTGACTGCCATATCATGAACATAAACATGCTAGCTTTCAAGTAAAACTTCATTACAAAGATGTAGTCTAGAGGTCATTTTGACCCACTTGTGCATCTGAGGGTTAAGAATTTCCTTTTGCACGTGCTGCACTGCTCAATACTCATGTGAAACACAGTTCCTGGTTGATTGTGGTCATCAGAGAAGAAAACAATTTAGTTTCCTCAACTTGGATTTCCTCAAGGGACAGTTCACCTCAAAATCATGGCCTGATGAGTCCAAAAACATATATTTTTCCTCTTACCTGTAGTGTTACTTATCAAAACTAGATAGCACTTGGCCTGCGGTGCTCATGAGGCCAAAAGGGAAAAAACAAACAAACATTTGAAAACCTCAACAGTAATGTCTCTTTCAAGTAATCATGACCCAGTTACTCAAGATAATCCACAGACCTTGTTATGAGCAGTTTCACATATGAACTATGTTCTTTCTGTAGAATCTAGCAGAACTACTTTCAAATGTATTTTTGTTGCACTGAGCAGCACAAGCAGAGTGTCTTCTAGTCCAATTATATTCAAGAGAAGGCAGACATCTCTACAGCCAATATCCACAATTCAGCTACTCACACCAAAACAATCTTGCACTACAGATAAGAGGAAAACTATCTATTTTTGATTTGGGGGTGACCTGACTTTTAATATATTATAAATGACATATTTCTGAAACTAGAATAGTTGAAAGAGTCGCGTCACATAATGCCTGTACTATTAGTGCACTTTCAGTTTGATGTCAAGTATCTTATAGTATTAAACGTCATCCTTTGATCGTTGCTTGATACTTCCCCATCCTCCCTGAGGAGCTTTTCCACAGCGCTCCAAGTATCCAGGTCACATATCACCTACTTTAAGCATTTTCCTTAAAAACAGAGGATCCAGGCCACCTCCACAATCACGGCCTGCCCCAACACAACAGACAGAATATTCAACCGCCTCCAAAGGCAGTTTTTAAAAGCTTTGTTGCAATATTCAGTACCTCTAAATTTAGCTAATTTGTGCCAAAAGGATGCAACAAACTTCATTAGTGTTTCCCCATAGAGTTGGGTGGAAAAGCCTGTGAAACCGCCACGATTGTGAGAAACTCAAACATTGTAATCCAGGATGCTAATGCTCAGCTCATCAGCAAGCATCTTGCCAGTGCACAGAGATGAATCCTCTGTGCTGTCGGTGGTTGATGTCTCTTTAGCAGAGCACCAGACTATGAGGGATTTCATGCTGCCATGTCATGATTTCACACATGTGTCTAATAGCTGCTTAGCTTTATCGTCACTGAAAGCCTTTTATTTTCCTTTGCTCGTGTCAGCACAACCATGCAAGCCAAACAACGACATGTTCTGTCTCATTAAATCTGCCGCATTTGTCCTCTTTTGCTAAAGTGATGCACATTCTTCGCGTGTCAGGAGGATATGGTAAGAGAAATTAAACTTATTTCAGATATTTCAGAGAGAGCGGTGATAGGAGACAGGAAATTACGGAGCAACTATCACACTCAGTTGGATTTAAACACATTGTATGTGGGGATGTAGCTTTCACTACAGGACAGCAGATGGTGGGAGTGAAGTCATTCCTCAATCTCTGTTTCTCGAGCCCGGTTTGAACCAGCCTTGGTAACTGCTGTATGTGTATTCATATCGGTTATCAAGCAAAAGCACTGCTCGTTTAAAACAAATAACAGCTTGGCCAGATTTTCTCATTACACAACAAATTTTATGTTTGTAGCTCACATTAATTGATCTTATCTTCAGTCCAATGTGACTTGACAAGCTGTGCATTTAGGCAATATACATCTGCACACCAAGATACTTTAGTTATCTATATGTGACTTTTGCAAAACTGTAAATATAATACACATCTACACATCTTTAAAGCTGTACCTTCATGTTCTCCTATTTTTGTTTACTATGGATGCAGTACTGAGTTTCCATTTCACTTGAAATGTGTTATCCTGCATTTTTGTCAGAGCAACTCAGACAACAACTCAGAAAATTTTGTTAGAAGACTTGTTGAGTTGTTGTCTGTTGACATCATATATGCAGGAACATGGCGGCCAGCATTCAATGCCCATATCTTTGAACCTCTCAGACAACACTGCATTAAAAAACTGCATTAAAAACCCACATAAGCTGTATAATGGACACTATATGAGCTCAGCAACACTCCAGAGTTTGTGTTTGCTTGTTGCGATGTCTACCAATGCTAGTTAAGACTCTACCATGCAAATTGAAAGGCATATATCAACAACATCAGAATCAGAATCAGAATCAGAAATACTTTATTGATCCCAGAGGGGAAATTGCCTCTCAGTTACATCCCGTCCAAACAGGAGCGGGAGGAACTGTGGGTCAGCCACCTGAGGCAGCGCGTCCAGAAACGCCATGGACTTCTCTGGGCCCAAGTTCATCTAAGATGAACTGACGCAAAGTGGGAAAATGTGCTGTGGCTTGATGAGTCCACATTTCACACTGTTTTTGGAAATCATGATCATTGTGGCTTCCAGGCTAAAGAGGAAAAGAACCATCCAGATTGTTCCCAACGCTAACTTAAAAAAACAGAAACTGTGATGCATGGAGGTGTGTTAGTGCCCATGGCATCATGGTTAACTGTCACGTCTGTGAAAGCCCCATTAATGCTGAAAGGTACCAAGATTTTGGAGCAACATATGCTGCCATCCAGACGATGTCTTTTTCAGGGACGCCCATGCTTATTTCAGCAAGACAAAAGCAAGACACTTAGAACAGCGTGGCTTTGTAGTTAAAGAGTTCAGGTACTAGTGTGACCTGCCTGCAGTCCAAACCAGTCTCCCACTGAAAATGATTGGTACATTATGAAGAACAAAATAGACAAAATAAACAGAGACCCTGAATTGTTGAGCATGTGAAGTCATAGATCAAGCAAAATTGGAAAGAATTTCATGTTCAAAACTTCACCAATTAATATCTTGTCTTTGTACTTTATTCAACTGAATAAAGGTCGAAAAGTTTTTGCAAATCATTGCATTCTTTTTTTATTTACATTTACACACTCCCAACTTTTTTGGAATTGAGGTTGGACTTGAATACAAGAACAATACAAGAACAACAACCCTTGCCTACCTTTAGCACCATCCATGTTTTTTCCACATACAATATAAAAGCTCATGACCACACCAAAGTTGGAATAACGACTACCCAAGTCAGGAAATTCTCTCCAAGGATCATGTGAATGCACTATCACAGGACCAGAGTTCAAACCAGGACCCTGTTGCAGTGATGTGACAGTGCTAACCACTGAACCACTGTGCAGTCAGAATGTCTTCAATGACTGAACCTGACACGTAGACATTTCTGGGGCATACAGATACTCTTGAGCCAAAAGTAATATCGTTAATTGAGTTAAGGAGCCTGCACATCCATGGTAAGTCTGTACATGTGACTTGAATTATTTTGGCTGATTCAGAATCAGGACTGAGTGGTCATGTACAAACTGAGCTTGACTGATAACCTCGCGGCTCTTCTGTTAGCTTTGTTCGATGGGACATGTACACCTTTATCAGCACACTGCTGGTGTGTGTTTGTAAGGATTCTACTCTATTTCAATTAAGCTTGCAAATAGCACGACGACTTTAATCGACAGCTCTGTGCTACAAGAAAACAAAATACCACATGAACCAACCAATCACGGCAGCCTTTTTAATATGAAATAGTAGGGTAGGTGTTACTGATGATACCATTTAGGGTGCGTTCCACTTATTGTCGCAGTGGCTTTTCAGTGAGCAAACATGCACAATAGCAGCACCCTTGTGCTTGGGTGCAAGAAGCTGCAAGGGCCCAAAATGGTATGAATAAGAATGGGACAGCACTGACATATCTTGTTACCTTGACAATGCTGAAACATATTACGTAGAACTGTGGTTTTCTGACTTTTTATTTTAAGTTTTTTGCTTTCTTCACAGCCAAGGCACTTAAGGGACTGACTGCTTGATTTGAACAGTTATTCCCTCAGGCAAAGTCTGCAGAAATGTGGACTTACGGACTTAAGTGTGCATAAAGGGCACAAAAAGTCTGTGAGAGAGCCCTCATGCACTTTACGATCTGACAGTGGAACACCCCTAAGCCCTTGTGGACTTACCAGGAAAATGCCTGAAAGTCTGTGAGTCCATAAGTGCAGACACTGGGATTGGCTCTAGGCCTTTTTTTTTCACAAAGACATTTTGATATGTCATCAACAACATTCTGGGGACCTGCTGTAACGTTCCCTAAAAGTTCAGTGAAGGTCATTAATGTCCTGAACATTTACAGAACATTGGGGGTGTTTCTAAAAGGTCATCTTTTGGTCATAAAAGGTCAAAGTTCTCTAAATGACTTTCGGGGGACGTTCTGGTTATTTTATGGTCATACTGCAACATTAAAAGAAGGACATTTGGAGGTTAAGCAAACATGCCTATATGGTCCCCTAATGGTCAAATGAGAGCATTTCATTGAGGACTTAATCAGAACATTTGGATATGGGTCTACTGACACAAATGTCAAATTTTAGGTCCCTTAAAAGTTCTGCAAAAGTTCCTGTGTGTAAAGGTTCTGCAAATGTGATGAAAGGACCTTAACAGGACCAAAAAATTAACATTATGGGTTTGTCCACTAAAGGTTCCTGTAATGTCACTAAAGGTTCTAAAAAAGTTACAGGAGTGTAATGTAGAGACCTAGAGCGGGAACGTTCTGGGAATGTTACGAGGGGATTCTGGGAACATATAACTTCTAGCTGGGACAGTAAGAAAAGCCCAGGTGTAAATAATACAATGAGTGACGGCTCAATTTCATTTAGTTGCACTGGTTTCAGAATGCATGCTGGATCAGCAACGTCTTTTAGATTTTCTTTCCGACATGTCAACAATGAAACTTCGGTAACAAATCTATGGCAGTTTGAAGGGACACACTAGCTCAAATCCAGGTTTTTAAATCACAATGATACCATGGCAGAGGGCTTAGTGGTCGATGACTGCCAGCCATCGCAATGGACAATGGCATCACCCCTCAGCCCAACCCTATTAATAACACCTGAAAAAGGCCTACTTAAACACACACGCACGACTTGCTGACCAAAGCAAGGCCCAAAATCCATGTTTTCTGTCAGCGTGACATGTCACCCCAATCTTCCTAATTTTAGTTCTATAATAAGGATTGTTGCTGATGCAGTGACTGATGTTTTGTTGTTGTTATGAGGTTGCCAGGCAACCAGCAGTGACTCTGGGAAGCTGCTGTGTTCAAAATAATCAATTTAATTCTCCTTGACCTTAGCTCAGTCCTTGATAGAGTGGACCTCAATATTTGAATCACTTCTTTGAAAATCTTTGTTGGCATCACTGACGTGGTGGAAGACTAGTTCACTTCATACATAATAAAACGTCTTTCTTCTTTTGGGGTTGATGGGCCTTTGTGGAGTCCCTCAGGGGTCTAACTTTGGTCCGTAATTATTCTCTATTGACACACTGTTTTTAAAGTCCAATAAAGCCTTGTAATATTGTATCCTGTATTATGTCATGGAACTCATAATATGAGCTGGCTGTGCGAACATTTTGAGCCAGATATTCTAGCACTCCTGGCTGTACTGGCGTTACAAATGATCCTACATATAGTGTGGTTAGCCCATCAACAAACATGAAGCTGGAAGCCTATGATCTCAAGTCTGTCATTAGATGCTCAAATGGTGTTAGTGTGCTTTATTGAATCTTTTCTTTTATTTGCAGCCCTGAATAAGGTCATTCATGCTTTTATCTCCTCCAGACTTGATTGTTGTGACACAGTCTTAGAAGGAGAAATATCAGCATACTACAGATAATTCAGAACACTGCTCCCAGGCTAATCACACTCTCCAAGAGAAGTGACCACATTACATAAATCCTTGTCTCCCTTCACAGACTGCCTGCCAATTATAGAATTGATTTTAAGGTTTTAAGTCTTATTTGTGTGATTTGTTAACCCCAAGAGTGCGTGATTGCTGCTTGAGACCTTCTTCAAGGGCCCTTTCAGTGATTCCCAAGTCCCTTCTCATCACCATAGAGACCTGCTGTATGTTTACTGTTTGGGCCCCCCAGCTGTGGAAGTCCATGTTGCAGGATTTCTGGCTTGCAACATTTGTATCCTCTTTTAAATTCTTACTCAAAACTCACTTTTATCACTTCAGAGTTCTCTTATTTTGATTCATAATTCTGTTTCATAATATCAAGACAGTATTTGAATACATTTTAATTGTCTACAGTGCTGTTGTTACCTTCACACTGTAGATTACTTTCTAATGTCTTTTTGTTTCGTTTTTTTATTTGGAAAAGTGGTGCATAAACTTTTATTTTTATTCTCTATTATTAATTCATGCTTAGCTAAATTAGTAAATAACCAACAAAAAAGTAAGTTATCTACTCATGATCATGGATATCATTTAGAACGTCATTTTGCCCGTTAGCTAACTTGTGCCCTGCAAAGCTGTTTTTTTTTTTTTTTTTTTTTTTTTTTTTTTCCTTTTTTTTTTTTTTTTTTTTTTTTTTTTTTTGTCTTCCCATTGAAGTTTAACTTAACCAAGTGTTAATTGGGAGTTGCATCATCTGCATTATTTCTGTTCTCATTAATATTCTATTTCACTTAACTGCATTGCTTTGCTATTTTGCTCCAGCAGTGTCCCCAGTGAGACCATTAAAGGTTTAACTTAGCATAATACACTGGTGCACAGAAGCTACAGTGAGCAGAGGTTATTCTGTCAGACCTGGTTTAAACACAAAATATCAGATGTGCAATTCGAACCACTGCCGGGAAGTGATTCAACCAAACATGCTGAGGAGGGATTTTGTTTGACATCAGTTATCACAAGTACATTGACTTTTCTGTTTTGTTCAATGCTAACACAACATTTTAGTTAACAGGATGATACTGAAAGATCCTGCTAGAGCATTGTAATATAGTATTGGATATTTAAGGGCATACAGTACGCCTGAGAGATACTAGATTATTTGCACAATATTATAATATGTTCAATATTAACTTGATATCAATATTTCATTAAATGCAACACTCCTATTCCCAAACCCCAGCAGTCTGGAAAATGTCCCATTTGTCTGACAACCTGTTATTGCAAAAACAGAAGCCCACTGCTTAAAAGGCCCATTGTTCCGAAAATACAAACTCTTTCTCATTTTAATATTCTCACTTAATATTGTAGTGTATTCTAACATGCATGAAATGACAAAGTTAGGTGACCTTTGTCAGGTAACCTTTGTCATCACGAACCTTCATTATCAGGGTAACAATAATATACGTTAGTTATGTCAATTAAGTTACAGTTATAGTAAAAGATGTAGTTTGATGACATTGTGAAGTAATGTGGGATTTTTTATATTCAGTTTTAAACAAACTCCATATCGGATTAAAATCGATCTGACATGACTCAGGCAGAAATCATGTTCTTGGATGAGGTAATATTAAAGTTTTATTCATGTTACATTTAGTAACGTTGATTTCCTTCCTCACTCCCTGACATATCGTCATATTGTTTGAATGGAAGTTATAGCAACTAGCTACCTACAGCAAGCAGGAAATGTGATGTTACCTTGAATAAACTACAGATTTTTGGAATAATGCTCAAAAAATATCTACATATATTAAATGTTTGTAGACATTTTAATGCTTTAACATCATATTCTCTATCATGAATTTGTATAAAACAATAGTTAAAATCATTTCTGTTTTGTTGCACCTCTCTTTTTGGGAGTCTATAGTATTGCAGTTCTAATTATAGCTTGATTTTTTGTTTAGTCATAAATATTAAGCATAATATATTCAGACCATGGTAATTACACTTAATGATGGTGCTATTACATTAGCATATGACTGCTGCTGTTTCCTGAAAACAAAATTAAGAGCCTTATTAGTAAAAATAAGGTTTGAGGTATGTCGGCTGTCCAAAACAACAAGACAGCGATTTAAATATAATTTTACCTCAAATGATAGCCGATGTCTGAATCATCACACAGTTGGATGGTGTAGCTGTGATTTTCCAAGAGGTCGCAGTAAACTGAGAAAAAAATCAGTGTGAAGAGCCAAAAATGGCCCGAGCAATGGGGGGAAGGTCATTAACCAGAGCTACACCAACTGCTGTGTTAACCTGGCAAGCACTTGCACATGCAGATACATGGTGGATAGATACGGATATATATATATTTCTGCTTACAAGCATTTACCACCACAAATCACGATACTGTGTTATTTCACCTGTCAAATTAAGATGATTTAAGTTCTTGTTCCTGTGAACATGCTGTGACCTGTTATTTCCTGTCATGTAACATTCACGCTTCAGCAAACACGACTGAAGTGAAAAGCAAAAGACTTGTATGATATGTTAGGGATTGCTGAGCTCTTGTTTGAGTTGTGTTTGTGTGTGTCTACAGCAGACCAGCAGATAATCTTACCGTAGTAGCGGCTTGCCCTCCAGGCCCTGACGGCACAGTGTAGGACTCCGTCCAGCCACAGCAGCAGCCAGCTGATGCAGAAGCCCAGCAGCAGGCCCAGCATCAAGTCCATCTCCTGCTTGGTCACACTGTCACTCACAAAGTAGTTCTCTGATGAGTCCACCAAGGAATGGTCCCCATCATATGGGATTACATAGTGGACATGATGCCTGAGGCGAGGACAGACAGGGGAGGGTGATGGAAGCATTAGATATACATAAACCAACATATATTATACAACATATCTTAACGAAAACACAAGTGGACATCTCTTAACCATCTCAGAGACACACAGAGCAGTATTTTAAGATGGTGAAACTGTCTAATCTATATACTGTATACCCATTCTAACTTGTATGATGTCAAGAGATTTCTCTCCAAATTTTAAATGGCACTAATCCGCACTTTGCTGGACACCTCCCGAAGCCCTCTCAAGGACTCTTGGGTCTCCCCAGGCTGCACTTTCGGCAAATTTAAGGAGACGGGCTTGTAGAATAAGCAACACTCTCCTACTTCCTTAAGTGACTACTGTTAAAGCTGGGGTAGGAAGTTTATTTTTGACATCATTGGGCAAAAATGCCATATTAACCTTTAAGCATCATCTAATTCAAGTGGTCTGAGGGAAAACTAGACTTCTTGTTTCTATTTCAAGGATTTAGAAAATCTAGCCCACGACGGGAGACTTTGGCCAATGATAGGTTGGTAATATCATTTATTGTTGAGTCTCATTCCCAAAAGTAGCGGTATTGCACGACCTGGGAATGAGACTCAATAATTAACAATCTTTTTCCAGAAACAGTTACCGCCCCTTTAATGTGGCAATCTCAATCGGTAAAACCTGTGGTTACTTGTGGTAAGAGCAACTGCAGTTTAATACTCCAAGTCACAGAAGACTGGGGGAAGCAAAACAAACCATTGTTGTTTTAATAAAGAAGCCAGGCAATAATTGGCCTTTTCCATCATTCTGTGAGCAACTGTGATCTGATTTTAAGCTGCACATGGCATGAGCCCTCGAACAGCACGGCTTAGTGACAAGAGTTGGTGTGCGGCCTTTCACCTGCAGCTTCTACCCTAACAGCTAACTGTGGCTGCTCCTTCTTGTTCCATTACTCCCTGACATATTTCAAACTGATAAGCTGTCATAAAATGCTGAAAATGCACATTGCATTTCCTCTGACTATTGCATAATAAAAGTTAATTTGTGTTTTTGCCAACTAAGCTTTTAATGTGAAGCTGCAGCAGTAGAAATTAGCAGGATTAGCAGCATATGTCTGACAATAATTTGCCATTCTGCATTCATCTGTTTATCAAGATTACAATGGCAGTAACTTAATGCAGCATTTTTTTCCGGGAATGCCACCACAGAAACCAATACATAAGACTGCAAACATATAAATATGTTAGGCTAAAGGACCATTGTGTTACCTCATTCGCTGCTATATATTGACTTAACAGTCATTTACTTATCATCGAGGTTGCCCCTTTAAGTTGCCTTTTAGCAAGTCATTTACTCCAATATCCTAACAAGTAAAGGTCACTGCTGCTCAGTAAAAAGTTTTCTGGGTAAATAAAAATTTGCCAGGACAAATACATAATGTCAAATGGATAAAGTGTGCAAGTATAGTTCTATTTTATAACTAGCATTTACTTTGTCAAAGTGGCATCATTTTGTAAAGTTATTCTAGATTCAAACGGGTTCTGGCTAGAAAGTCTCTTTAAATTAGTTCCAAGTATTACAGACATGAAAGTACTCAATATGAATCCAATTATAGTTGTTTTTCCACAAACCCACTGGGTGTGTGATTGCTGCTATCCAGGTGTTCACATCTGACAGGAGAAGAAAGAGGAACCGTGGTGAAAAATATTGAAATGTTACACTGATAGAATGTAAATTTAAAGACAACTAGTGTTTGTTGTAGATCAGATAATACATCACTCCGTTTCATTACAGCTGAGGGACAACATGCACTGCATATAGCTTTTTAAATCAGCTGTTGCAGCAGCTACTGATCAGTTATCCACTTCCCTGTGGCACATTCACTTGTGCCACATTGTCCAGCGTTGCTCCACTGTAAACCAGATACATCCACTTGATATGAAAGTCTTATTATACTGGTATTACCGGCCCTCCTGAGAGGGGATGAAGGCTTTTTCCAATCTAACAACACAGGCAGCTGTCTGACAAACACTGTGAGGGAACTCGGTGGGAGCCGAGAGATTTAACTGCTGGAAGTGAGTACAGATACACACCTCTGCTCACACACTTTGGAACATTACACTGATAACACGTTTGGATTGATGCACATTTTTAAGGCCATTAAGACTATTTACAAAGAGTACCCTGGCACTTTACTACTGCACTTCTATACATTTGAAGGATGTGAAAGAGACAGATTTAAAAAAAGAGAAGAGTCAGAATTGAATTGAAATATGCTCACTTTCAGTCTCCAGTAGGGTTGTTATGATACTAATGCCAATATCTGAAATACCTCTGATACAGCTTAAAATTCTCAGCGAGTACACAAGTCCATGCACTGATCCGAAATCATGTAATGTATTCGCGCCGAAACACATCATGTTACTTTGCAGCAGCGTCCAATACGTGTTTATACGCCAGTGTTTTTTTGAATTGTTTTTTTAATACCTGAGCCAGGCCATACAACAATGTCACAATCATATCAGCCATACAGGTATAGTAGTATACAGCTGTTTAAAAAATAATCATTCCATATATTTTTAACACACTGCTATCAGATCAGTATCCGCCAATATGCAAAGATATCAGATATCAGAATCTGTAAATATATAGAGATATATTTTAAAGACACTGCTATCAGCTTGCTGCAGTACTTGTTGGTACCAGTGTTATCGCTTATAGCAACAGCAACAGAAACAACAGACTTGCAGCACAGACTAGCAGGAGTCACATTCTAAACTTAATGCTGTAAGCTAATCAAAGCCTGACATGATGTTGCTTGACAACTGGATAAGGTTGTACAGAATGAAATCTGCTGGAAGGGCAATTATACAGAGCCGAAGCAATGCCAAACAGTTGTGGGGTGTGGTCAGACATATAAGTGCACATTCTGTTGTTCAGTACATTACCATGAAGGTGTTAGGTGGTGAAAATTTGTTCTAACCCAAGGCTAACTGGGCTAAACCAAGCTAGCCTTGACAAGGAGCAAACATTACAACCAGCATGTGCTTAATTTTTGCATTACTTTAAAACTTGTTTGTGGACATCAGCTACAGTTGTTGGGGTCATGAGATATTTTATGAATTTAAACTTAATGATGTACAAACACTTTACGAATTAATTTTGTTCAAAGCAAGGAAAAGATCCAAAAATGCTGTACTTGGTATGGGCTGATACGCAAAGTTCAGGTATCAGTATCGGTGCCAGGAAGGAGAAAATAGTATCAGAAAATCTCTAGCCTCTAGTAGGGGTCACGCTCCAAAGCCACTAGATTCTACATTTTCTGTAAGGCACCATGATAGCATCTTTTGTTACATTCTCCCTGTCTGGTAAATGCCCACGTCTTTGAAACCACACACTGCTATTTATCCCTCTAAATTGTTTTGGCGTGAGTTGTCGGCTTTTGGAGATATCGGCCGTAGAGATGTCTGCCTTCTCTTCAATATAATACTAGGGGAGATTGTGGTGCTCAAAGCACCAAAAATACATTTGAAAACTCAACGCCAGTGTCTCTTTCTGGAAATCATGATCTAGTTACTCAAGATAATCTACAGACCCTTGTTGTGAGCAGATTCATGTAGGGACTATTTTCTTTCTGCTGAACTGCACTAGCTAGCTCAGTGGTGCTAATATTACAACTTAGCTAAAGAGGACATAATTAATGTTTACATCCCATGTACAAGCCGTGTGTCCATCAGTAGATGCTTGCTTCCTTCTGTACAATGATGCAGTGCTTTAAAAAGCTTGGCGCTTTGCACTATTGCCATCTACTTTCCTTATATTGGAGAGAAAACTATCTAGATGGATAAATAGAACTACAGTTAGGAGTAAAAATATGTATTTTTTGTATTTTGGAGTGAACTCTGCCTTTAATGTGGAAAATTTTACATATTATAGCTTTGACACTGAGTGTCTATTGGGTCTAACTGGAAGTTTCACTGATGTTTCTGACTTGTGTGGCATAAACTGAAGAAGAAGCGAGTATCATGAGCAAATCTGGACAAAGAAAGAATCTCCACCTACAGCAATGCAACTTCATTAAAAGAAAATCCGCTCACGCTGTTTGATTGACAGATGATCTCTGGGAAGTGCAGTACAGAAACACCACAGCACTTAAGACTGAATATGAAAAAAACAGATCTTGCAGATTAGCACCTTAAGTATCTTACTGAAGAAGCAGTGGCACCACATCAGGGATCAAACCCTATGGACCTCACTTGCTTGAGCCATACAGCCACTGAGGTCCATTAACGCCAAAACATTTTCTCAAAGGATAAAGCTATGTGTAAAGACAAGCTAAAATCTTCCTCCAGGTTTCTTTCTCTTCCCTGAAAAGGGCTTTTGCCCAAATGCCTGTAAATAAAATAAGGGACTATACTATGCTGCCTGTATACCTCTAAACACACTTAAGTCCTGTTCACCTGCACACTGTAAATCATTTTGTAAGCGCCTTCTTTTCTAGCATAAAAATAAAAACTAGTTATGTTTTCTGCAAGATTTTAGGATGAAAATGCCACAATAAGAGCATTTAGATCATCTTAGGACAACTATCCTGCAGCCTCTCACTCAGCATGACACCAATAAGCAAGGTGTACCCAGCAGCACACACAGTCCCACTTCCTCGAGTCTCCTCCTCCGCCACAGAGAGGCAGCTATTGTAGGCCAGGCTTCTGCCCGTCAGAGAAGCTACAACTACATCCAAATCAGAGCACAGAGGCTGCCAAATAAAATGACACTGGCTGTGTCCTCGAGCCTGATAAGGTGAGCGCTGTGGGCGTCATGACACCTCCACGCCTCACGGATGGAAGGGCAGGCAAGTGAAGCTCAGGTCTGCTCTGTTTATTCACGTATCCTGCATTTTACTGCTGTTTAGATAAAAATGCAGGAGACTGACTCTCATTCAGGAGGTGTTTCCAGGTCAGTGAAAGACAGTGTGTAAGTACTGTAACCTGAAGTTTGACCATGCAACTGTTTGGAGTTTTACTGTTTTATCAGGATCTATGAACTATTATCTTGAGCAACCAGGTCATGATTTTTGGAAAGAGACAAATGTTTGTCTGTGTCAAATGTTTTTAGGTGCTTTGAGCACCATAAGCCAAATGCCACTTAGTCCCATTACATACAGAAGGCAGACATCTCTATGGCTGATATCTCCAAAACTCTGCAACTCACACCAAAAATATCTAGATAGATAAAAAGCACTTCAAGCCAGGGGGAAAATATATATTTTTGATTTTGGGGCAAACTGTCCCTTTAAAGGGTAACTTCGGCACTTTTCACATGAATGTTACGTCAGTGTTGACGGTAAATGTAGTTAAGTGAAGCATTAATTGCTGCTGTACTGACCGAGAAAACTGAGTTCTAATGATGTAAAACCTGTAGTTCTTCCTGTGTCTAGTGATGTCACAGTGATGTCACTGGATGCAGGAACAACTACTGGATTTCTAGTCTCTGCCTCTGGGTGGCCACGGGGTGTGCTAGGTGAATATTTTTGTCAACTAACACTTTGTTTTTGGCCAATAAAGCAATAGCTATATGCTAGGGTTGTGATACATGGCAATCTGGATGTGGGAGGCACAAGCTCACCTGCAATGCATCCTGGTACATGTAGGCACTGCTACATGGCTCCGTGAGCAGGAAAGCTCAGTTTTATTGGTCAATATAGCCTCTCAGACTTGAGCCAGATGCACAAGAGATCTCGCGATATTTTCACACGTGCATCCATTACGAGATACACGAAGTCTCGCGATACATCGACAGCCTGTTTACATGCTACCTGGGAGGCTACAGTTGACATTTCTGCTAAAAACATGGTGTAAATAGCGTCTTTTGTAGTTAAATTTTAATGTCACGGCTCACGGACACTTAGATTACACCATACGAGCAGGATGGAGACATTTTGTGTTTGTTTTGTGTTCTTTCTTTTTTTTTTTTTTTACATTTTATCCGTGGTCGCCATTCACTGCCATTAGCTGCAACCCTGTTTTCTGCTGAAACTCCAAGATTGTTTTATGAACTGAAGATCTTCACCCATCATCACATCAGCATCGGGGTGAGTACATATTGAGTGAATATCACTTTAAGTGTATTTATATTAAGTAAACTGTTAACAGTTAAAATATTATTCAATGTCAAGTTCAAATTTGTATTATTAGTGAAAGAGCAGTTATTTGTCTGTTGTCAACCATCATTTTGTGCTTAGTTCTTAAATTAAAAAAAGTTGGTTCAGGGAACGTTAAGGCAGCAGTACAGTTTAAAAGTATAATTTTAGCACCCAAACAATACCCAGTCCTTGAAAGAAAATATCAATACACTTCATTTTGTGTATTTAAACCCCCAACAAGCTAGAAGTGTTGTGATCTGTCTTCACTGTTCTGATGGCATGAAAAAGTTAACTTTTTAAAGTCAGCCTTGACAGTTTTCTAGAACTAGATAAAAAAAAATAGAAATATGTCAATATGCTTACAGTATCACAATATATTGAATCGTAACCCCTGGATCATGTAGGGCTCTCACAATAACAAACTTTAATGCAAACTAGTATAAAACACTTGATACCTCTTTCAATACCACGGAAAAAAAAAGAAAAATGTCCTATGCACACAAAAAAGAAAGATAATTTCTTTCCTTTTTCAAAATTAACAACCTGCACACAGTGCTGATACAGAAAAAAACACCAAACAATGTCTGGTTTATTTTCACACAGGCAAATAAAGACTGAACTGAGGTCTTTAATGAGCACTTAGATCTTTTTTTAATATTTTTGGTACTTTCATTTCTATCAAATGTTAGTATTGTATTGTTTTTAAGTATGTGGTATTGAAAAGGAATGGAGTATATATACTCAGTATTGTGATATGTATTTCAATGCCAGGTCCTTGCCAATATACAGCTCTAATTGTAAGTGCTGTTACATAAATTGTGTCTTCATGACACACTGATAAATAATTCATAAAGATCAGGAATTTTCATGCTGTAAATAAGTTAATAAATAAATAAATAATTTGAAGTAAGGTTAAAATTTATGTATTAAAATCTGTTGTATGAGAGGTAAAATAATATAATTTACTAAAGATGTTGTAAGCACATATGCTTTAATTCATTGTTTAAATTGTATGTTTCTTGTCCGGAACCAACGTTCTCTGTTCTGTGGCGCACCTACGGTCAATTTCATTGTGGGA
>JAJHUR010000262.1:0-12236 GCA_027495735.1 Lutjanus campechanus
TAAAATATCTTTTTATTTATATATATATATATATATATATATATATATATATATATATATATATATATATATATATATATATATATATATATATATATATATATATATATATATATACATATATATATATACATTTGTCGACAATCAAGGTCACCCGACCATGGATCTGCTCTCCACAAACATTAATGGGAAGAATTAGCGTATCACAGACACAAGATTGCAGTTTGACATAGGCAACAATGTAATTTGAAAGGGTAAAGGGGTGTTATTTTGAAGCAGATTTAAGAAACCAGAGTGGAGATGAATTATGAAAATGACCCAGAATTTTTACAAACGAAAAGTTGGGAAATCTCATCCTCTGTTGCTGAGTTCTTATTTTAATTGGTCTGTTACTGAGTATCCCTTTAAGAGACTCCTTTGACCATAATATGCTAATGAGCCCCAAAGAATAACTTATCTGAATATACTGCTCAGTGGCACAGACCAAGGGCTCTCATCGGTGCAGATGCACAAATCAAGTAGGCATGGTGTGAAAACAACAAAGCACTGAAATTAACTGAAAATCTCTCTCTACAAAAAAAACAGATACTCTTAATTTTCTTCAGTTAAATAATAATACTGCCTCACTATTAATGATCATTTATGCATGGAATCTAACTTTTCTGTCAACAGGTCTGATGATGTTTCTGAGGACAAAACTATCTGTATTTTATCACCAAATTTATCTGGCACATCAGCAGTCACCACCATCAAGTATTTATTATATATTTTTGTTGGCTCTTTATCATGTCTTATAATATGTGGGAACCTTCTTGTAATAACCTCCATTGTTTACTTCAAACAGCTCCACACTCCTACAAACTTCCTCATCCTCTCTCTCGCTGTAGCTGACCTGCTTGTTGGGGTTTTACTTTTGTTGTATGTTGCGATACCGGCTACAGGAAGCCCGTGTTTGGTCCTAGAATATTTTGATCTCTATCTGAGCTCATCTTCAGTTTGGAACTTGTGCTTTATTTCGTTTGACAGATATTATGCTGTGTGTCAGCCTCTGAGCTACAGAGCTAAATTCAGTGTCCGTGTTATTTTGATCATGATCCTGGTGAGCTGGACTGTATCTGCTCTTGTCCTCTCAATTTTTGGTTTAGCAGATGTTTTCGGTTTTTACCTCCCGGCATCCATAATGTGTACCATCTACTTAAAGATTTTGATGGTGGCACAGAGACAGGCACGCAGCATCCAGAACACAACCTGTCAGAGGGCAAAGTCTGAAAGTAAGATGGAGAGAAAGGCCACAAAAACTCTGGCTATAGTGATGGGAATTTTTCTGATCTGTTGGTCTCCTTACTTTATTTGTTGGACCACTGCCCTGTTCATGAGAAACACAATACCATTTTCAGTGTTTTATGCATTACGGTGGCTTGGATGGTTAAATTCAATGCTCAATCCATTCATCTATGGTTTCTTTTACAGCTGGTTTCGATCAGCTTTCAGAATGATCATTTCTTGGAAAATATTTCAAGGTGATTTTACTCATTCTAAGCTCTCTTGACTCATAACTTGCTGGTAATCATCACTAGTTTGGCTCTGAAGATTTACATGTCTTTCTACTGCAGCTCATATAAAATTTGCCACTGTACAGTGCGATAGCAGTACATATAATAATCTTAATGTTAATGCCTGTAAATAATCACAGGATCCACATATCTCATTGTTTTCTTCATTTCTTACTGTATGTATTCAGTCATAGATGCTGTATAATGCATGCAGGAGTACAGCTCTGAAGTTTTCTCTGTGCATAAATCTTTAGGAATAGATTAAGCAAGCAGGCCAAATCTGAGCCTCAATAGGCTGTCAGGTGCCCCTCACTGTTTTGTTCTTCACAATAAAAATTGTTCTCAGGAAGGAGGGACAGATATGCCAGTTTTGGATGATGTTCTAAAAAATTAGGCTGTTAGTAACAGAGAGAAGGCTGATTGGCAAGATGAGTTGAGTAACCCTGTTGTTGGGGTTTCTGGGGCAAAATGAGCTCTATGCTCCCACTGACCTCACACATTAACCAATTCACTATAGATTACTGTGTATTACTTAGCAATTAGTATATGGCAACATGATTAAGCACAAATTAATTTAGATTAATATGACTGAAAAAATAAAAGTCCCTCTACAAGATCATGTATCAAGTGTCATGGTAAACAGAAAACCTGTTTATTAAAGAGAGAAAAGCTTAACACTTCTTCAGGCATTTCATTACAATTTCACAACAGTCACTCTTAGGTTAGGCATCATGCATAAACCTTATTTTGTTTTTGCATGTACGGGCACATCTGCATTTTAACACATCAGTTCCCCCAACATGGGGTAATCATGCCTGTGTCAACCTAAGGCCCCATTAGTTTCAGCTCATTATCATGCTTTAAAAGCAACATACAGTTTTAACAAACACACTTTCAATTAATAACATGGTAGACCTAAAGACTTGGGATAATTTATATTCCTTACATTATTTTGCAGTGGCACACCACCTATTTTACGCAAGTAGTAGTTTCTTGTCATGAGGAGAACTATTGAGCTAGGATTTGGGATTTAATTGGGAATTAAAATTCAGAATATATCATCCTCTGCTGCTTTGGTTTCACATTTTCATCTGTCTTTGGTAAGTCCTCCAGTTTCCTCCAGTTACTGTATGTGGAAGGGTAATGCTGAGTTACTCTATTTTGAGTACCCCTTCTCGAGGCTTTTGGTTCTGATAATTTAAAAAACGAAACAACAACAAAAACAACAACAAATACATATCTTGTCAAAATGAGCATAATTTCACGTCAAACAGATTAGGGATTTCTGACACAGCTTCACCTACTTCAAAGGTGAAATGGAGTAGAATAAAGGTTTGAAAAAGTCAAAACACCAAAGTTAAAACCTGTTTTAAATCTGTTGAGTACACAGCCATACCATGTACACAACTTCTACATTTAAGTGGCTACTTGTGTGATATATCTTTGAAAAGAGTGTGACCAACAGATAAATCACAAAATTCAGGCAAATTACTAACAAAGCCTCACATTACTCCACTGATGGCTGCACTGCTGCCGGTCGGTGCAGCAGCGTGCAGCCTGTTACAGTCGCTCCTGATCGTTTTTTCTCTATTTTCCTAACTTTAGCTACCCTCCTTTTTATGATTGCCTGACTCTTTGTAAGCAACTTTGTTCAGCTGTGCCCTCTCTGAACATGCTGGTAGAGAGTTTTGGTCTGTTTTTTCGCTGTGGACGTACTTTTTTCACTCAGCCGGGCCATTGTTTGTTGACATTGTTGCCTAGCAACTCCAGATTAACAAGCATACCTGAAGAGCTCTGGATACGGACGCACAGAGGATGCAGGGGAGGAATGAAGCCGCGGAGGAAGCGAACCGGGTCGAGGCTACGGAGGCTTATGGAGAAGGGGAGATATAAGCTGTGTCTCCCCTCTCTCATCATGGGCAAAGTGAGGTCACTGGATAACAAGATGGAAGCGGCAATAGCACTCACTAGGAGTCAGAGGAGTACAAGGAGTGTAGTCTCATGTGCTTTACGGAGACATGGCTACACCATGGCTGTTGTTGTGTCTTTGCCCTCCAGAAGCTTCAGGGGAAGATCCCAGCTTTGACGTTTGAGAGACATTCCTCCTTCCAGAGGCCTATCTCCAACTCGCTCACAATCCAGGCAGTTGGATGACAGGTGACTGGCAGCCGGCGGTACTGGCGTAGGCAGGACCCTTCTGGCAGCTGGTGGTCAAGGTGAAGGCGCAACCCTTCTGGCGGCTGGCGGCGCTGGCAAAGACAAAGGGGGGACCCTTCTACCAGCCTGCGGTGAAGATGAAAGTAGGACCCCTTCTGGCGGCCAGCACTGAGACGGTGGAGCATCCAACAGGAGACGCAGTGATGCTTGGGAGACTGGAGGAAGCTGCAGCTCAGGGTGGACAGCAGGTCACTGTGGTCCAGCCAGGGCTGGAGGAGGCTGCAGTGGCAACGGTCCAGCTGGAACAGGAAGAGGCTGCAGCAGTGAAGACAGCCCAGCTGGGACAGGAAGCGGCGAAGATGGCCCAGCCTAAGCGGGAACTGGAGGTGGCTGCGGTGGTGACGATGGTCCAGGCGGAGCAGGAACTGGAGATGGCTGTGGCAACGATGGCCCAGCCGGAGCAGGAGATGGTGGCGGTGGCCCCACCGGGACAAGAAATGGTTGTGGCCCAGGTGGAACATGAACTGGCAACAACTCCGACGGCGGTCCAGCCAGAGCAGGAACTGGTGACAACTCCGACGGCTGCCCAGCTGGAGCAGGAGATAGCTGCGGTGGCCTCATCAGAACAGGAAATGGTGGCGGTGGCGACCCCACTGGGACAGGAAATGGCTGCGGCCCAGTCGGAACAGGAGATAACTGCGGCCCAACCAGGACAGGAGATGGTGGCGGTGACCCAGCCGGAACAGGAGATGGCAGCAGCAGTCCCACTGAAACAGGAGATGGCGGCGACGGTCTCAGAGACGAAGGCTGGTAAGGGCAGTCAAGAACAGGTGAAAATAATCAGTGATCAAAAAGAGCAGGAAAACAGACAGGAAGTAAAAACAACAGACACACAAGGGAAAATGCACCAAAATAAAACAGGAAATGGCAATGAAAAAAACCCAAACCATGACAATCTTAGTATTTTGACTTAAAACTGGTTATGATATGCCTTTATTTCATCACTTGAGTCATATGCACCTGATTGTCCTGGTCAGTGAATGGTTGACAGTATTTAGTACAAAATGACATTCATCATAGCTCCTTTTGAATTTGAGATGAGAGATTTTTTCTGACAGTCACTGACACTGAGTATATTAAATAAGGTGGAAATTACAATAATTTTAAAATATGCCACCACTGTCATTATTCTAATGTGTATTTTTTTTTCAGGATTATGATTGAATAAAACATTGAAATATTAATGCAACTGTCATGATCCTGTTTTTTGGTGTTTGGTTTTTTTGTTTGTTTTGTGTTTCTGCCTTTTCTCCCCCTCCCTTTTTGTTTCTCTTTTCTCTTTTTTCTCCTGGCAGTGTGTGAGTGGCGGAGGGCGGGGCTGGTTGGCTGCTCGCAACGAGATGCACCTGACACTCATCCCACTAATCACCCATGCCATAAAAGTTTGGTCTGATCTCCACTCCAGTGCCAGATTATCCCGTCTTGCCCGGTATTGTACGGCTCCAGTGATCTCTAGTGACCTTTTTGTGCTTTTGCATCTTTTTCGTGGCCTCTAAGCTTCCATGTTTTTGTACCCAGTTACCGGTGTGTCTCCCTGCCTCTTCTGGATACTGCTCCTGCGATTCAGCATTTCCTCGTGCTCTACTCCAGCCAGCACAGCCAGCCACGCCAGCTCGACCTCCGCCGTCTCCACCTGTCCTGTGCTTTGTGTTTTGTTTTTGCCCAGTGGGGTTTCAGTAAACACTTTAAAAACGTTTTTGTCTCTGCCTCTGCATTTTGGGGTCCACCATGAACTGCCACGTAACAGCAACAAGATTTTGATATGTATTTCATGCAAATTGTTATATAATTGAAGATCAATCAATCAATAAATTAATTGATAGAATAATAATTTAAAAAGTAATTGTAGGTGCAGCCCTAGTGGTCACACTCAAAACTCAGACTTCAGACCCTATTTTACACCTGGCGCAAAGCAGTTGCACCGGTGGCTCAGGTGGATTTGCTAACTTTCACCAGCACAGTTGCCATTTTTGCCACATCTGCAAGATAGCAAATTATCTGTGCCTGGTTTGTGTGTCCATGGGTGGGCCATTGGCTTTCTTGTGCTCTGTGCATTGGATGAAAAACAACTTAGTACAGCTAAAATGTGGGTGTAGTCAAAGTCCGTGGCACAATCATTCTGTCTGCACAAGACAGCACCCAGCATGTTTGACCAAACCACACAGGCGTCTCCACAATCAAAAAACACCTTTCATTTATGTTAAACAGCCATGCACATGCTTGTCTGTTTCATAAATGACAAATAAGGAATTATTATAATTAGTATAAAGCCTAATAAATCTCAACTGACCTGCAAAGTGCACACAGGACAGGATCACAGCTGTCAGATTGTCTTAAACAGATCAGTCACATGATAGCTGGAGCAGCTGTACTGTTTGTGTCTGTTTACTGGGATCCAGAAAAACAAGGCTTGAACAACTGTGATCTGTCACAAACAAAATGAACAAGACTTTATATCTGACCTCAAGACCGGCCTGACCCAGGGAGAATAAGGTATGTGTGCTTCTGTCAGAGGTTGGATATACCCAGATAACCTGTGCATAATTTTGCGCACCGCTTATGAAACTTCACAAACACTTTCTGATTGTGTTTTCTCCACTCACAGTAGTGTTTGTGGGATGGAGGGATAAGGACAGGAGGAGGAGATGAGGATGAGGAGAAAAAGGAGGAGACTGGGCCACCACAAAGCTGTACCTATTGAGGCCAGACTGAGTCGGTTAGCTTCTCCTTTCCACCCCACCATCTCTACCCCCAACTCCTCACTCCTCTCCTCCACTGCTCAGCCACCAGAGCTGCATAATAGTGATGTTGATAATAATGAATTATAACACAAAATAATGTCAAGGTGCTTCGGTGTTAAAAATAAACAGTTGCATATCTGCATGACTTTTACAGTTCAGGTATTGTATTATTTTTTGCAGGCGTTAATGTAAACAAAACTATTCCCACATGAAGCTGCTTTGGAGGCGTCCTGCCATCTCCATATATTGCGCACTCTTGCGCTTTCAATTCTGGAATCAGAAGATCTGTCTCCTCACTTGGGAGTCTTTTCTGTTCGTTCCTTCGTGGTAAATCCACCATCCTGCTACCATTGCTTGTGCTCCTGGCGCAACTTCTTCTTATAAGTCATGAAAGCTAACCTTTTAATGCATGTTCGGCCTAAATTCACCCATGAATTAATGAGGGTACCTGGGTGCAGCTGATAAGTGTATCCCGCGGTGTGCTGCTGGTGCAAGGGGCAGGACAGGGCAGGATACCCCTCCGCCCCAAGTGCAAGACAGCAAAAGGTGGATTTTGAGACACCTTCAGTAAATTAAATCCAGTGCGCCTCATGCTTTCCACTTGTGCTTTAGATCAGCATAAGATATGGCCCTTCATGTTTCAAAGTTTTTGGTATTGAAAAGCAGATTTATCACCACACTTGTTTCTTAACCTGTCTGCAGCACAGACCCATGGAGGAGTTAAAAAACCTCTATGAATGAGAGCAGGGCTCAGAATTTGTTTTGGGAACAAATAGTGAATTCATCTTCACTCTTGCTTCTCAAAATGTCTGCAGCAGTGACCCACGTACTAATAATTAATCTCTCAGTCCATGGTGACTGCCGACCAGAGGAGTAATATATTTTCATGAACATACAGAGCGGAAGGGGGAAAGAAGCGAGACGGGGAGAAAACAGAAAGGATGGGCTTCTCTGTTGAGTGCTCTCAGAGGCAAAAGCCCACAAACACACACACACACACAGTTAGTGCCTGCCAGCTGGTGCTTGCTGGCTGTTAGCATGATGCTCATTAGCTTACCAACCCAAGTCCCATGGGGATTTCTGTGGATGAAACTTGAAGAGTATGGTGTACCCAGGCTGCAGCTGCATGTCACCCTGTCCAAAAGGAGTGCAATGTAACCTGAGAGAACTTGTGGCTTTCACCATTTTTTTGTATTTTTAATGTTTTTTCAGATATAAACACAACTTACAAGTGATCCAGACCTGTTGTAGAACTTGTGCAGTTGGTCTGCTGTTATCCAAACCAGTTTTTGACCATTTACACTATATTTTATTAGTTTGAAGAGGAGATATAAACCTTCCCACCCCTGCCCCTAACACCCACCTGTTTCTCCCTACCAAGGAGAGATGGATGTAAACCCACAAGCTTGTTGCACTTCCGATGGACTATTGCTATCCTTATCAACTTCTCCAAGGGGGAGACTCCCTTTAACTAAAAAGAAAGGAGAAATATTAAGCCCATACATTAATAAAAAAACAAAACAAACAAATGGTAAACTCCAGATATTTTAACATAGTGCAGTCTACACAAATCTTGTCTAAACATTTAGCAATCTAAAGAGTATATTATAATAATTTTCCCTTTTCTCTTCCATCATTTAGTATCCACTCTGTCATTTACATAATGTAGTTCCTCAAACGTCTATAATGTCCAACTTAGCAAAAAAAGAAAAAATAATGAAAATTGAAATGAAAATTCTAAATGGCCATGATCATTGTTCAAACCTGAAGGGTAATTGTGATATAAATTAGATTTTTACATTTCCCGCTCCTCCTCTTACAGGCCAGTATGACTGTGTGATAGACTTTGCTAAGAGCAGAGGAGTCAGGGTAACCAAAGTTCTCAACGATATTACCCACATTTCACTTCAAAGTACTTAAGTGTTCCTGTAGTATATTAAACCAGCATGAAGGCGTTATAGTGGCGACCAAAATGCATGGCATACACCTGACCTGCAACGGAGCTGGCGGCATCAGGTAGCCACTTGTTGCTCGTAGAAAGACATGGCGTCCTCCGGTGAATTGATCATGTGTCTCTCTCCTTTAAATGAAATCCTCAGACGAGCTGGATATAGCCCTGGTAGAGGGCTCCCTTAACGCGCTTAAACGCAGCCCATCTTTTGGCGAGGGTGGTACTCAGGTCCGGGTAGACTTGCAGGTCGCGCCCCTGGTACTTCATCTGATGTTGTGTGGCCCATCTCAATACCAGCTCTCTGTCGTGGGTTTAGGTCTGAGAGTGTGATGCACTCTGTCCAACTGAGGGGGAGATGTCAAGATGTCCTGGGTCCATGATGTCTCTGAGTAACTCGGATACAAAAGTAGTGGGGTCTTTGCCATCTTCACACCTTTCTGGTATATTTAATATATGTAGAATAGACCTGCGTGGCCTGTTTTCAAAATCCTCCAGTCGGTCTAGCAGAGAGGCATTTTGAATCTGCAAAGTTTTGATTGTAGCCTCGGCGGAAGGGACGCTCAAAGTTCTCCCCTGACAGTACCTCTGTTGATGTCAAGTGGCCCTGAAATGCATCCACTGAGGACTGGAGGGGTTTATAGAGTTTTGGATGAGTGCTGCCATATATTCCTTAAAGCAATATTCCACTTTGTGAGAATAAGCCACTCAGTATGTACTCACCACTATGCCAATGTGATGATGGGTGAAGGTCTTCGTAGACTTCGTATATATCTTAATGGACGCACGTGCAGAAGTCTCGCCAGATCGACACCATGTTTACATCCTACCGGCTACATCTTACAGTTGACATTTCTGCTAAAAACATGGCGTAAATGGTGTCTTTTGCGGTTAATTTTTAATGTCGCAGCTCGCAGACACTTGGATTACACCACACAAGCAGGATGGAGACATTTTGTGTTTGTTTTGTGTTCTTTTTTAACGTTTTATCCGTGGTCACCATTCACTGCTATTGTACTGGATGAGGCTGCTACCCTGTTTCTCCTAAAACTCCAGGATTGTTTTGTGAACTGAAGACCTTCATCCATCATCACATCGGCATAGTGGTGAGTATATACTGAGTGGCTTATTCTCACAAAGTGGAATATCGCTTTAAGATTAGCTTGATGTTTGGCCAGCTCTGACATTAACAGGCTCATGGAAAAGTTTTCTGAGATGCTGTCGTCAGGACACTCTTTGTCATCATCATTATCATGCTGTGCAGGTGTAGCTTTACCTGCTAGCTTGTTAGCTCTTGTCATTGTCGCCTGTGAAGTTAAAATCTTCTACTTTGGGTCCCTCATATTGTCATCCACCAGACTTACTTTGTACTGTCTACACTAAGAAGAAGTTAACTCTGAGGGTTTAACATAGAGTTTTCCAGTTTTAACAGTTAAAGGTGGAAAAGTAAAGGGAGATCCTCATCCTTCTGTCTGCCCTTCTACATTGCCAAACCAGAAGCCTCGTCATGTTATGTGGTGTGCAGGAGTGATTTAGGAGATCTTAGGAACACAAATTTTCTAAATCTGAATAATCTTTCAGATGTAAACACAACTGACAAGTGATCCAGACCTGTTGTTGGACTCAAATGACACATAATGCCTCTCATCATAAATTTAATGAGGTAGTATTACCTGCTGTCAGGTGTATTGGCCTATATATTCACCTGCAGATTTATGAAGTCTCTGACCATGGGACCATCCTCACTTACTCTGTCCTTGATCTCCATGATGGAATCATCTCCTTGACCCCCTCCTCCTGTTACAGCCATCAATCGCCTTGCTTTGGTGAGATGTCATTTTTATTTCTTTAAAGCCATTTTCATATCAAGGTGTTTCTTTATTTCAGTGACAGTCTGACCCTGGAGTAACACAGTATTAACAGCACTCATTTTTCCTGTTCCTTTGCTTGGGCAGGTCTCTTAATTCCACTGCTGACACTGTTAAAATAACTGAGTGTCCTTTATGGATCTCTAAAGGCAGGACATCAATCTCCAAATGCATGACGTTCTTCTTTTTACTTGTTGATGCCAACTCTCATGAAAGAACACTTCCCGACATGTGGAGCAGGAAGCATAGTGTTATATGGTATTAGTGGGGAGTTACTTATGCTAATTTACAAGTCTCATGCACATACACTCAGATATGCACAGGTGATAATTTACACTAGTTATCTGTTATCTGGACTGTTACAAGTCTTAGCTAAATCTGACGGGACATGTTCACACTAGCCCATCATACAAATAAAAGTAGGAGAAATTTAAGATAAGAATATGAAACTCCTCTTGCATGAGGCCTGTTGTTCTGCGTCACTACCCTTCGAGGGTTGTGGGAGTCTGGCCATTCAGTCTGCATCGGTTTTGTGGACTTTGAAATGGCTTAAGATCATCCCTGTAGGTGATACTACAAGAATATAGTGTACTCGGGCTGTTGCTCCAAGATATCCTGTCTTTTAATGCAATGTAAGCTGAGTGAGGTCCTTGAGTAAGGAGACTGTGTCGGTATTCTTGACAAGAACTTACTGATGAAGGCCTGTGTTGGTCAATATGCGTCATTTTTTTAAACTCTTTTTGACTCTTTTTGCCATGTCAAATAAAACATTTTAACTTGAAACAAACTTTACAGTGTGCCTTGGAGCGAAGGAGCCTACATTTTTGATTTTTTACTGAGACTGTTTGACCCATGCAATGAGCCCTTCACCTGAAGAATAAGTGCAAAATACCTTAAGTTTCCAAATAGCACTTGTATTTTGACCAACAGAAAGGCTTCCACTCTATTGACTTCACTTACTCAGTGGGTTTTCAGCTCTGCCAGGATCGCCAATTCTATTTGTCTTACTCATCAATTGGAATGGTGCAGCATTAATGGTAATACAGGAATTGCACTGGACTGTTGTGGTGAACAGGAAGCTGAAGTTTGTAGAGATAAGGTTGGAGTTATATTATTGGAATGGTAACACTGAGCATTGTTATTAACTTAAAGTCATGATATCTCAGCCTCTGTTGCACTAGTTTCTTATTTTGATCTGTCTCTCATGAGTCCTCCAAGTTCATGGCAGTGTAAAACCACTTTAAGAGACTCCCATGACCATGATATGCTAATGAGCCCCGAAGAATAACTTATCTGATTATACTGCTCAGTGGCACAGACCAAGGGCTCACATTAGTACAGATGCACAAACCACATCAGCATGGTGTGTAACACACTACAATTAACTGAAATCTCTGATCTCTCTCTATAGAAAACTAGAAACTATTAATATTCTTTATGTAAGGCATGTTATTACAATTGTTGTTTCACTATTAATGATCATTTAAGCATGGAACCTAGATTTTTTGTCAACAGCTCTGATGATGTTTTTGAGTACAAAAGTCTCTGTATTTTACCACCATATACGTCTGCCACAACATTCATCATTATGAAGTATTTATTACACATTTTTGTTGGCTCTCTATCATTTCTCATAATATGTGGAAATCTTCTTGTAATAACCTCTGTCATTTACTTTAAACAGCTCCACACTCCTACAAACTTCCTCATTCTCTCTCTTGCTCTAGCTGACCTGATGGTTGGAGGTTTGCTTTTGTCTTATGGAATGATACCAGCTACGAGAAGTTCTTGTTCGGCACAAATCTATGTTGATTGTTATCTGTCCTCATGTTCTGTTTGGAACTTGTGCTTTATTTCTGTTGACAGATATTATGCTGTGTGTCAGCCTCTGAGGTACAGAACTAAAATA
>JAJHUR010000263.1:9804-19981 GCA_027495735.1 Lutjanus campechanus
CGTTAGGAAAAAAAAAAAAAAAAAAAAAAAAAAAAGCAAAGGACAAAAAAAAAAAAAAAAAAGACCACAAAGAGAAGCAGAACAATAACAACATCAAAGATGACTACAAAGATGTATATAAACTACAGACAGAGGCCAGATGACTACAAAGATGTAAAACAACTATAAAGAGAGGTGAAATAACAAGAAAGAGAAGCAAAACAACCAGAGAGGCAATATGACTACAAAGATGTAAAACAATTACAAACAGAAGCAACATGACTACAAAAAGACACAAATCATTTCCAAAAGAGGCAAAAAAGATGCATCAACAACTACAAAGAATAACAGAATGACTACAAAGAGTGGCAGGATGACTATATACATTAAACAACTGAAAAGAGTGGCAATATGACTACAAAGAGGCACAAAACAACTACAAAGAGAGGCTAAATGACTAGAAAGAATTTTAAAACAACTGCAAAGAGAGGCAGGATGCCTAAAAGACGTGAAACAACTAAAGAGAGAGGCCGGATGTAGAGCAACTACAAAGAGAGGTGAAACGACCAGAAAGAGATTGAGAATAGACCCTTTTACAGCTGACGTCATCAAAGAGCTGTGTGCGCATTTCGCCAACAGAAGTAGCAGTCTCCTCCAGTCATCCAGACGAGTTATCAAACTGCAAAGTTTGAATTAAACACCAGCACCAAAATCACCAAAACATTTGTTTATTGAGTATATGATACTTCAGAATTGATATTGCAGTGGTCGATATAAGTTGCTCAAACTTCCGTTTGTGACCGTTTCAGAGCAATTGGTGGCGTCTATGGCTGCAAGCTATGTTGACTAGACTGAGGATGCGATTAAAACTGCTCGTGTTTGCAGCGGCCCATTGACAAGCTGTTACGGTCCGCCGTACTTCCGTTGCCAAGATGCGTGCGCAGCTTTCTCATAATTTACAAACTGTAAAAGGGTCTATAACTACAAAGAAGTGCAAGGTGACTACAGAAAGACACAAATCAACTACAAAAAGGGGCAAAATGATTCTAAAGATGCAAAATAATTACAAAGTGGGGAAGATGACTACAAAAAGAAGCAAAATGACTAGAAAGAGATGCAAAACAACTACAAAGAGAGGCAACATGACTACAAAGATGTAGAACAACTACAGAAAGAGGGAACATGACTACAAAAAGACAGATCAACTACAAAAAGAGGCAATATGATTCTGAAGATGCAAAACATCTACAAAAAGAGTCTCATTGTGTCTCTTGTCTCTTTCAGTCGTGGTGTTTTGAATAAATTCTGGCTCCCAGCATTTTTGATTTGTGACCCCTCATAGCAAAGCAATTACTTCTCACAACTCTTGCAGCTGTGAGAAGTTAAACCAAGAAATGATGTTCTCTTCTCAGATTGCCTTTTTTTAAAAGGTTCAGTCTAAAGAAAATGGTCATCGATCCCCCGTACATGTAAAGAGAACTATCACAGCATCACTTTGATCCTGAGCAAAAATGTTACAAGTTTTCTAGAGGTTAAAGGAGCATCTTTAGCCTTTACTTTTTAAGTGAATTTATTAATGTTTATTGCCAGTAGAGATCACAATGATATGCTGAGAATTTGTGTGATTTATGAGTACAAATTTTGATGCAAAAGTCTCTTATGCCCCTTGTGTCTTGTAAGGACGGCCTCACTTTGCAAAACTCTGGTCTAGAGTACAGAATAACTGTATATGCATTGAAAAAAATCCAAGAACCACTGTTGCATTCAGCACTTTGGACTGGGACCAGAATGATCTGATAGTCCAGTGACTGTGTATGTAATTGACTGACTTGAAAAAGTACATTTGGTGACTCTGACGCTACTGAACTGATACATTTTCCTCCATTTTCGTGTTCCAGCTGGAGGAGTCCGAGTTCACTTGTGCGGCTGCAGTCAAAGCTCGTAAGTCCATGGAGGTGGAGATTGAAGATCTGCACGTTCAGATGGAGGACATCTCCAAAACAAAACAGGCGGTGAGTATGGCTCTCTGCATCCTCCTCTCTGCAGCCTTTCTAACAAGTTTCCTGCAGTGACACAAGCACAGGTTGCAGATTTGATCAAGCTGACGATTAAGTTTACTGCATATCGTTGTCGAATAGGGGGAAAAAGCCAAAACTGTCACAACATTTGGCAATGTTAATCAGTGGTGATCACTTAGGTTGTGTTTTTTGAGGCTTTTATAAGGCTGCACCATCTGTGGTGGTAGCTGGGCAGCAGCAGATATGTCAAATCCTTGCCTTTAGCCAGAGATAAGGGGTTAGAGGACACAGCTGTTCCCTCAGAGCTCATCCTCCATCCCCCTATTACTCCTTCTGTTCTACATTTTCTGCTTCTTTTACCATACTTTCCAGTTCTATAGGGGAAGATTTCTCTTATTTCTCTTCAAAAACACCCACCTGTCTTTATTCCTGTCTGCGCCTCTTTCTTTACATCTTTAGTTTTTACGTCTTTTTTTCTTTTCTTCCTATCTCAGCCTCTCCTAATCTTTTTCGACCTTTATATTTTTCTGTCCTTTTGGCATGACTTTTCTCACTTTACGTCCTGTTCCCATGGCAATCTGGTCCCACATGTCGGTCAAACTGCCTTTTCTCCTTATTTGCTCCCACAGTTCTCCTGCCATTCATTTGCCCTCAGTCTTTCTCTGTATCAGTGGGGTTTAATCTCCTCCTGCTTTCTCTCCTGCCTGTTAAAGAGAAATGACTGACTGTTGAGACCGGTTTTAACACGTTGTGGAACCTAATTTAAATACGACATGGCACCTTGAAAAGTTTGACTGGGTATTTTAGAAAGGTGAGTATTATGTCCACAGCCAGTGAAGGGTAAAGATAATTGAGTTGACACAGCTGCAGGTCAGGAGCAGATGCTAGGAGAAGAGAGATGGATGGACAGATAGAGGAGGATGTCTGGATGACTTTTGTGTTCCCTCAACTTCATTTGTTTTTCTTTCTTTTTGTTTTTCTTTTACCCTCTAAACAGACAGAGGCAGGAATGCATATGCACACTGGAAATGTGAAAATGTTTCTGTCAGCTCTTTTCCTAAAGTATTTTGGTCTTTTAAATGAACTGCGGAACCTCTTTGGAATAGTAATAGTGAACTGATGAGCAGCACTGTGGAGGCTGCAGTGTACCAACAGGATTACAGTGAAATGCTGCATTCAAAATTCAAATGTAAGAGAGAATAATAATGTCAATTATTATCTAGCCAGCAAATATTTTGATACTGTTTTCTTATTCTATCTTTAAATAAAGATGCATTTTGTTTTTTATGTAATAGTAAAATTGACTTCTGAATCGCATTACTTCTCATCGGCTTGTCAAGCTTTTCAGTGTGGCGTTGCACATATGTAGTTTACAGTGATCACAGATTTACATTGACATTTACATTTCACATGGTGACCAGTTTTGCCAGCTGAAATGAGCGATATTCTGGGCATCGTGAATCTGAACGGTGGCGTCTTTTTTGTCATCTCTCAAAAACGTGAAACACAAGAGCACACGTGGGGACCAGATTAAAATCTGTCTTCATCTGCTCTAACATAAGCTGTGAATATTAGCATGTCTGGCTAACTTATGCTAGCTTACTAGTTGCAGTAACTTTGCTTCCAGACAAACTTGTTAGATACCACTGCATCTGCATTTGTTCTGTGGGGGTGTGCGGAGGAGGATGTGGGCGGAGCTTGTGTGTCATTATCTTAGCTGACAAAATCCATGTCGTCAACTAGAAATGAGAAGCTGCTTTTGTTTACTTTTGTTTACTTTACCCTTAGGAATCAGACCTCGTTTGTCAACACTTAATACCACTTTTGGTATGAAATCTGCCACTGTTATCACCATAAACAGCATAAATACAGTGCAAGAATGGAAAGTTTGGCAGGTATAGCAACAGTAGCTAAGGAGGGCGGGGTTTAGCGAAGGGTCATTTGGCGAGTCAACCCTGTGTAATGATGCACATAAACTTGAGGCAGTATTGCAGTGCAGTTAGTCCTAATGTTATAGCATAATATTATAAGAAATAAAAATAGTACACACTGAATGACACTATTATTATAAGCAACACGAAACACGTTATCTTTCAGCTGATGCTGAAAACTGTAACAATGAAAGAGTCATTAATCGATTATTAAATTAGTCACCAACTATTGATAATTGATTAATAACTTCAAGTAACTTTTTAAGAAAAGAAGTGAAAATTCTCTGATTCCAGCTCCAAATATTTTCTGGTTTCTTTCGTCCTTTATACCAGTAAGCTGAATATTTTTGAGAACATCATCTCTGGCTTTGGAAAACTGACATTTTATGGATCAAACAACTAACCGATTAATCAAGAAAATAATTGATTGATGATGAAAATAATCATTATTTGCAGCCCTGGCTGAAGGAATGAGGTTTGGAGATCAATATGGATCTAAGTAAACTCGAGCTATACAGCACAGCTCTTCATTTTAAATGAGAAGCTTCTCTGTTCATCAGCACCAGTATCAGCTGCTCTGTGGAGTGTCCCTGTCAACCAACAAAAGATATGTTTACATTCTGTGTTACTCACCCAAATTAACTCCAACAAAGGTGTTATATTATATTTTTCCATCCTCCCAAACATTTGCAAAGCTGTTTTTTGTAAATATTTCAAATGTAGCATTGTTTATCTTCATGTTTACTAGCCTGCAGCCCTCCTCCCTGCCCATGGTGGCACATTGCTGAATATCCTGGTGTGTAACTGCCACCTGTTGATCAGTGGATTAGTGTGAAAACACTGTCTGTTGTGTCATCTGCATGCACAGGTACATGTGCATCCTCATGCACACGCATGAAGCAAACAAAACAGGGGCCAACTCATTCAAACACTGCTTCATAGTGTGACTAAAGGTCAAAAACTCCTCAGGGATCATTTAAGTAGACACTGGTCGCCCACTTCCATCCTAAGAAAGTGAAGGAGCATTTGCTCCTGTATTCTTGTGTTTGGCCCCCAAGTTTAGAGAAATACTCCAGTATTCTACTGTAGAAAAATACAGACCTTGAAAAGCAAATGCAGCTTAGCTATCTGCAAAGCAGCATTCTTTGGAAAAATCTGTATTTTTACCTTGCAGAACACAGTAGTTGCTGGTTTACAGCTGCCTTGATCTGTTAGATTGTGTTATTACTTCTGTGTTTTATATGTTTGGTTCAGATTCACAGAAGCTACACAACAACTCTCCTGTGTTCTGCAAGGTAAAATATTTATGTTATGTATTTGGAGGAGAATAACAGGTGAACCCTGCAGGAAGAGTACTAGTGAAAACTAGAAGAGGTCACTCAGTAGAGTGCAGATCCTCATCAAGCAACAGATGGTGAAACACCTACTGCAATGTCACTACAACTGCCAGATGCAACCAGCAGAGATTTGCAAAGTTCTGTCAACATTAACATGACCTCCACATATGTTGTCCTGAGCTGAAACAAGATTTCAGACTGAAGCAGTTATTGATCACTTTCGGCCCCTAGTGGGCAGTTAAGAAGAGTGAGAAGTCAGCTGTCAATCAAAAAATAGAATCACTGCCTCACAGTTGTTTGTCTCCACCAACCAGTCAAGTTACAGTTTACATCCATGTCTGTCCACACTCATATAATGTCTGTAGTGAAGACTGAAGGAATTTAATATGGAACTTACCACTATATTGACCTGTAACTGTGAAGGAGTTTAATAAAAGTGTATTTGATGTAGTTTTGGCAAAATGGAAGTTCTCAGTATATATATGTGAATAATTTCCTTGTAGAAACATGCTGTCTTCACTTAGAGACAGTTTTACAGGAGGACAGAGGACTGATAGAGAGCTGAACATTATAATGTCACAGTGAAGTTGACCTTAGACCTTTTGAACATAAAATGTCATCACCTCATTGTTTTATCCTATTAGATGTGTGTAATTTTGTCACAATTACCACATGAATTCTTGACTTATGGCCAAAAATGTGTTTCATGAGGTCACTGTGACCTTGACCTTTGACCTCCAAAATCTAATCAGTTTATATTTGAGTCCAAGAGAACATTTGTGCGCATAAAGAAATTCCCTCAAGGCATTCTTGAGATAATGTGTTAACAAGAATGGGATGACCTGAAACCAAAATATCTGTGGCTAATGTCTGTCGCTGGTGTGGAGTCATTAAAAAAAAAGGTTTTCAAGAATTCTGAATCTCAGAGGTCCTTCAGCATACAGTCATGAATGTGCACAAGAAAAAATTAGGCTGCTCAGTCCAGTAGTGTTTGAAATTAGCTCCAGAAAAGATGCAGGGTTGTTGATCACACACGCACACGAACACTCACTCACTCACACACACACACACACACACACACACACACACACATAAAAGCAATGTCATGATTCCCTGGTGGGAATAATAATAACAGCACGGGTCAATTAGGTATTAAAAAAAAGATGAAAAATAAATAAAAACTAAATTAGTTGAATAAAATGTAAAACTCTACTAACACAAAGCCTCTATAAAATGTGAAATGCAGTATGTGGAAAAGGAATCCAGTAGAGATAAGATGAATGTGTCAGCAGCTGTTTGTTTTGAAATGGTGTCTTTGAGGACGACCTCTGCAGCACACACACAGCCTGCTGGGAAAGTAAAAGACTCGGAGAACTGATGACAGAAATGGTTATTGCATAAATGGAGGGTTTTTTGATGCAGCCCCGGCCACATCATACACTGCAATTCAACAAAGATAAAATCATGCAAATAACATTTCTTTTCAGATGGCCCGGCGTTTTTGCCATTCTCCCGCCGTTCTATCGCCGTAATTGCAGTGTTTTGAGAAAATTGTCTCGCATGTTTTCGACAGCTTTATTTTTCCACAGAGAGCCACGGCAATCTCAGAGGGGAAAAAAAAGGAAAAACAAAGAGCCAAGCCACGTAATTGGGTTGAGATTGCACCGACAGCCTATTGTTAAATGTGCTAAATGAAAATTTGATGCTGTCGACTGTCGCGTCTTTTTTGTTGTTTTTTGTGTTTTGTTTTTAATTTCCAAACGTCCATCACAATATTTCCCCCACTTTGCAGAGCTGGAGCTGCTTTCAGAGCTTTTATCAGCCCTCAGTGAGGCCAACGGTGCATCTAAAAAAGGAAAGTGTGATATGTAAATGAATTTGCCCCAGATTCCACGTGGATATTTTTAGTTACTGAAGTACACCTTGGTACATCTCCGCAGCGGGTGGTATTAATAAAAATAGATGAGGAATAAATAAATCTTAATCCAAATCCTCACTTTGAAGCCGTCTTTTGATTCAATGATTTGGCTTCATTGGACCGTTTCTGAAGAAGATGGATGCAACAGTGTCAGCTCAGCCTGTCCCTGACTCCTCTCATCTGCTCTCTACGTGCAAATGGATTCATTAGCCTTTTCACGTAGTCACATTAGTCATAATTTATTAATCCATAGCCCTGCACCAACCTCTCTGCCTCTTTTGTATATTATCGCAGTCATTACAGAAATAGGATTACTTCAGCGCAGTCCCTCCCCTCAGCTGAAGGTACGAGGCACTCTCTGCTAGCTTTTAGCCTCTAATTGGATATCTTGGTTATGACTGGGACCTGAAATAACCCCCGTTGGTCCGTGTGATCAGAAATGAGCTGTGTAGGAGCTAATAAGGGCTCTCCTCAGAGGGAAACCTCTGCTGTGCACAGACTCAGACTCTGACCATTTAGTCACATTTTTTAACTGTTTATGCAGATGGTGCAAGGAAAACATATATGTGTTTAATATAATCTTGAGAATTGGGACAGAACTATATTTTGAGGAGGTTTTGATTTTTACTCTTCAGTTATTCTGGAAAACATATTTTTATAGATCAAACTCTTGACTATTAAAGCAATGGGCCAGCCTCATTGAGATTACATTTTTTTATTAAATGTTGAAAGTTCTGTCAGATGGGAAATCTGACTGAGTTCATGTCCTAAGGGTTTACAAAATGTTCCATTTTTTTCACTTCACAGCATGGTCATAGTGAGCACCATTTTATTTTTCAAAGTGTCTCAGAGTCTCTTAATGTTAATCAGAATACACATTTTTAAACCATAATTCTCACTTAGCTTTGATTTAGAAGGTCTACAGAGGCGACATGTTATGGTTGAGACACTTCTGATAGAAATATTATTTAATGAATTTGACTAAAAATAAAAAGTCTACCTGTGCTTGAGCAGTATTCCTGCCTTTTAAAACCAGGAAGTGAGACAGGGGTCCTTAGGGTATAGCTAACCCTTTATATGCCTGATTAAATCATGTTTTTGTAAACATCTGACAGAGTTGACGTAAATCTGGGACACATCTTCATAAAAAACTGTGATTTTTAAACAAAGATGATTATAATAGCTCATTTGTATACCTCTATACCTAATATTTGTCCCAATTCTCAAGAATAGATGATACATAACCACAGCAGTGAGCCTGGAAAATATTTCTGCATTTTATTTTTCATTTCTAATTCTGAATCAGACATACAGTAAGTGTGATGGCACACTGCCCAGATGGTGTGGCACAGGATGAGAGAAATGTGTGTGCACAAAATAATAAATTTAACAGTTCAAGTTTAAGTTAGAAATTTGTGAGCATTAATTTTTTTTTTCTCCCTGACACTTTCTGGCTCTATAGGATGGAGAGTTTTAGAGGAATTTACTTTTTGAAACTTCCCAAAGTAGTTCTACCACCATGACAAGAACAACAACTTTAGTTATAATGAAACAATGTTCTTGTTTTAATGAGATCCTTTAAACTAAAATCATTTTTAATTACATATTTTTCTTGTTGTTACTTACACACCAAATGATTCTGTTTTGCCAAGAAAATGTAGCAGTAGTTAGTAGTGGTGTTAAGAACATGGATACTGAATTAAATGCTTTCGATACTCATTTTTCACAGTGTCAATACTGGGAGTTGCTGATTAATCTCTTGATCATTTTTTCAGTTCATTGATTACTTAATCTCGTCACAATCTAATCAGTGGAAAAATGCTTCCTACTTACTGTCAGAGAGGAGTGAAGAAACCTTGTCCTTATAGAAATGACTCAAACCCGCAGATTAATTTAATAGTTGATTAATAATCGATTTATTGTTGCTGCTCTAATCGATAGTCTGGTACCAGGTGCATTTTCTGTCTCTCTTGTGTCTCCGACAGCGAGTTGACACACACCACTACAGTGTCCACATAGTCCTGTACCCACAGTGCTGTCTTCCTCTCATCACTCACTCGTCTCGTTTGTTAATCTGTTGTCATGTTATTACCTCGTTATATCTATCTATCTATCTATTTTCCTGGTGGTAACGAAAATATTATGGAATATTGATATTTTTATTGGCATCGTATCAAAGTTAGAAATTCCAGTGTCATGACAACACCATTAGGGCTGACCTGAAAGCTTTAAAGCTTCTTCCATTGCTGTGGTTATTGATGTCCAAATTAGTAGTGCAATGCTCAGTTTATTATATTTATACTTTTTTTTTTTTTTTAAGAGAGGAAGGAGACGTTATGTAGGCTCTCTGGCATTTAATTAGTCTCAAAACCTGCACACATGAAAGCCAGGCATGTCCTTGTGACATGAACACACAGACAGAACACACAAATGCGGTCCTGCAAGCACGTGGCTGTGACGAACACAAGCTCGACCCTCCCTCGTCCTCTCCTCACCCTGTGAACATCAAAATAATGGAAAATATAAGTACATAATCGTAACTGGTAACTGACAATGACTGGTTTGCAAGTTTAATTTTCTGCTTCATGTGCCACAGTGAACATATCCATCGATCCATCTGTTATAATAATGTAGTAATATCTTGTTAGATCTTCTGTATTATTACACTGCTTTGTGAATGACTCCATTCTTTTTTCGTTAATTTTGACATTACACAGACACAGTCGGACACAGTTCGATCAGATTCAAAATCATTGTTAATCAGTGTTTGAGTTATTATTGATTTTGATTCAGCCAGGTAATAAGCAGGAACATGTACAGTACAGTGAGCACGTCAAGTTGTAATAACCAAACTGAAACTGACATACACAGCAACACAGTATTATTTATGTGCTTTGGTAATACGTGCACAGATGTGTTCTATCATCTGTGACTTCAAACTGTACATGCAGTGTCATGACTGTAAATCAGAGCCACTTCCAGTCTGCTTTATTC
>JAJHUR010000266.1:7938-40514 GCA_027495735.1 Lutjanus campechanus
AAAAAAAAACATCATGAGGGATTGCACACACAATTAAACACAATCGATAACTTCTGTCACTAGGGGTCTCTCTCACATGAAAACAATAACAAAAGATGTAATTTGATGATGTACAACAGAAGTTGTACTAACAACTAGTTAGCAACAACAGAATAACAGAATTTATCTTGGATAAATGACAAATTTTCCTGCGTTTGAACATTGTTACATTGTTACATTTGGGATAATATAAGTGCACAACAAAACATAGAATTCAGGTCTAACACATTTTAATGCAGAAATGTTACACATCAGCTTTAATTGGTCATCTGGTGGGACAGTGGTTAATGGCAGCTAATGTTATAAAACTCTACTGTACAAGTAACATTACTGAGTGAATTTATGTCTTACTGACTTCCCTACTTTAATTATGCTTTTGTTGTGCTATTAAAAACCTTAATACAAAGCAAGACATTTAGCTACTAAAATGACGTCTCTCCTAAAATCAGGCAGCAAAAAACAGTGAGATGCTGAAAAGGCTGAAAAGACATTTTGCAACAAACAGAAGGATGATATTTTCCTCACCTTCATGGCAGTACCTCCCCCTGTAGCTGGAGTTGATACAGTCACAGACGACCTCCCCTTGGCTGACGGAGCACTGGCCTCTGTTGCTGCATGGGGAGTGTGTGGCACATATATACTCCAAATCACTATGAACAGCTTGACCATCCAACAGCACCGGCAGCGCCTCCCCCAGTTTCAAATTGGCTATAAGGCCCTGGAATGGCGGCTCATATTTAACAGTGCTGGACGTCAGGGCAGAGAGACGCACATCGGGCGAGATCCCCCCTACGTAGAGGTCACTGGCCACGACCATCTCTTTTCTCTTGGACTTCACCTCGGCCACTTTCTCCTCGTTGTCCACCACCAGCTTGGTCTCTCTGTAGTTGCGAGAGAGGAGGATTCTGTGCCAGCGCTGGTCGTTGATATGTGTCTCTGTGTGCAGGGAGGCCGGTTCGGCACAGTGGATGGTGAAGCGCATCTGGAGCCGCCCATCTACAATCAGGAGCTCCAGGAAGTCGCAGTTCCCTCCATCATCCAGATAGAGCACCAGGGCTTTGCTGACGTTAGTTTTGATAATGAAGCTGAGCTCACCTGTTGCTTTGGCGTCCCACTGGCCGTAGCGTGTCCACTGACCAGGAACCCCCTCATATTCCAAAGCTGTTCCTGTTAGCACCAACCCAGCTAGCAACAGTAACCAGGAAGCCTTGCTTTTACACCTGCCCATGATGGTTACTATCTACAACTGCTGGCTCCCCTGTGGTCTCTAATTCATACAAATCCAACAGAGCTGTGAGAAGGAAATGTTATCTAGTCTCTACACTTGTTTTGTTAACACTCTAAAATTTGCAGAAACAAGTCTGCAACTCCCACATGCAGTGAAAGAGTTTCTTTAGCCCTGGCTGCCTATCCTTTTTATTCTTTCTGCCATCTCTCCATGGGTGACACGTGACAGCAAATGAGGCACATTGCAGAATACTTTGCATCTACTTTGGATCGGCTGAGAATGAGAACAAACAACACAAGTGATCCGCAATACTGTGCGCTTCCTCGTCTTCGCCATCCAGTGTCTTGGCCTCCATCCAGCACTGTTCCTGTCAGTTCCCCATGGGTTAGCTAGGCACACAGCTTAGGTACAGCCTCCATTCTTCTCAGCCTCCCAGCATCCTAAGACATGAAAGAAGAATGTGTAATGAATAGCTGGAAAGATTACTAACAATTTATTGTACAAAAGAATGTAAATAATATATAGTCATTATGAATAATATGGCAAATTAATTACAAAATCTAACAAATCATTAAAAAGGCAGAGAGGGAACTATGGAGACGGGAGTGATGGAGAGGTTTAATAAGCCAAATTTGTATGGTATATAGTATATGTATATAAAGTAATATATCAATATTGTGATATGAGACTAGATATCATCTTGGATTTTTGGATATCATTATATTGTGATATGGCATAAGTGTTGTCTTTTCCTGCTGTGTTCAAGGTTGCATTACATTACGTTATTTGCATTCACCCACTTAGTCATTATTTCCACATTACTGATTATTATTGATCAAACATCTCATTGTGTTAATATTACATTACTGTGGCTATATCAATAAATGTCAATATTGAGGAAATATTGTGATGAGGGCTGCAACTAATGATTATTTTCATTGTTGCTTAATCTGTTGATTATTTTCTCACCAAATCAATTAGTTCTTTGGCCCATAAAATAGTGAGAAATACTGATCACTCTGTTCCAAAGCCCAAGGTGACATCCTCAAATGTCTTGTTTTGTTCACATCCCAAAGATATTCAGTTTACTGTCATAGAGGAATAAAGAAACTACAAAATATTCACATTTAAGAAGCTGGAATCAACCTTTTTTTCTTAAAAAATGACTCAAGACCATCACTTGATTATCAAAATAGTTGGCACTTAATTTAGTAGCTGACAATTAATCATTGAAATCAATTGATTGTCAACCCTTTTCGCTCTGTGTTCCAATAACAGTTCAGCAAGCTTGATACTTGGTAAGCTTGGCCAACTTTCAGCTTTTCTTGTGCTAGCGATAAATACTATAAAATGAGCTTATGTTAGCAAAACATACCTAACTCATGTTAGCTAAGCACCAGCTAACTAGTTAGCTAATAATTAAAGTAGATTAGCTAACTAGTTAGCTTGCATTTTGTTCACATTAGCTAACTTACCGAACAAAATGTGGTTTTCTTTTTCACAAAGACAAGACCAGCACATAGCATATCTAAGTTGAGGAAACAGGAAAGGAGAAAGTTGACCGTGGTACCAAGCTCACTCAACTGTCACTGGAGCAGTGTAAAAGGGGCGGGGCTTAGGAAGGGTCAGTTGTGATATCTAATTTTGTACCTTTTACCCAGCCCTATTATATATAATGTTGAGTCGTTTAATCAACAGCAACGCATTGTATTCTATAAGATCACATGTTTGCACTACTTGAGATTTTATGGCATGTTATTTTAGAGAAAATGTGAATTTCAAGATATATATCATATATCACGGCATGGCATTAAAATATCAAGATATAATTTATAAACCATGTCACCCAGCCCTCGGTTTAAATGTTTTGAAGAACTTAGAAATCAGCATTCAGCAGTGGTTCACATTTTTATGGGTAATTCACAACATTTTGTTGTTGACTACTCATTATCATGAAGACCATGCCTACAGAATCCAGCAATAGTAGCAAGCAGCAAGTAGCATCTCAATCCTGGCTCCCCACCTCATGTCTTAGCATTCAGGCAGAAAAAGGAAATAGAAGGTCTCACTAATTTGCTGAGACCTGTGCTGATTTCCAAAAGCTGGTGGAAAAAGCACCCCCACCGATGCTGCTTTGGTACAATCCTTGGTCTCACTAACTTCAGTGATGTTGAGCCCCTTAAGCCCTCTGCGCTCCCTGGGCTCAAGCTAAGACATTACAGTTGAACAACACATGCAGGCCAGAGGCTGGGAGTGATGAAAAGGAAGAGGTCTGTGTTAGAAACAAACAAACAAACACAAAATTCAATACTTTGTGATAACAAAGCTGGGTGCGCCTCACAAGACACAAACAACTTTATGCACCAGTCTTGGGCTGAAACAGAAAAACTGCCCTGACTCATTATCATTACCATTCAGAATTTGTATTTCTGGAGAAAGATAGTTTATAGTTGGTCTCATTCACCGGTCGTTAAATACTTGCTTTTTGGTAAATGAGACTCAACAATCGACTATCCTACTGACCAGTGATTGGCCAAAGCCTACTGTCAGTCTAGATTTTCTGAAGCCTGAAAACAGAAGCCAGGAAGAGGAGCTGAAGTCTAGTTTTCCCTCAGACCACTTGGATTACAAGGTTAGCCACACTTGGTGTGCCTTAAATGTTATTATGGAACTTTTGCCCAGTGATGCCAAAAATAGACTGCCTACCCCAGCTTTAAAGGATGAGGGTGGAACTGGTATCTTTTGATTTTTAACAGCAGTTTCCTTAAAGAGAACAAAGCCAACAATGGATTTATTCTACAGACAAGTGCTGTCTGTGTAGCTACAGCCTGATATAGCTTATGTCTCTGTGCCAAAGAACTCTACTGCTGTCCAAAACCTATTAAAAACACATAAAAGAGCAATACCATTGTGTGATCCAATTAGAAGTGATCAAAAACATCAGCAGCTATTATCTGTTACAACCAATATGCACAAAGGAGTAGAACAACACTGAACATCTCCAGGATGCTCATACACTGCATGTCATACATTACACATCTGATCAAACTCCAAATACGTTCTTGATTTAAAAAGCTGGGTATACAATGAAGCAGAACAATTCATCAGAATTTTAACAGAGACGTAATATGGCCTGCTGCACTTTTCATTTCATCTGAACACACACTGATCACAAAAATTAGATCAAACTGTCAAACTAGGCAGTGTTGATCAAATCTGTATCAAGATTTATATTGTATCATGCTTTCAAACAAAGGCTCCCAAAACTCAGATCAAACTGACCAATTTAGCAGTGCTGATCAGAAAATGTTTATTCGGAAATTTAATTTAATTCAGAATTTTAGTGCAGCGTTTTAGGGCTGCAACTAACAATTATTTTCACAGTCAATCGATCTGTCCATTATTTTCTAGATTATTGGTTAATGGTTGGCTGCCTATAAAATGTCAAAAAACGGTGAAAAATGTTTCCCAACCCAAATGTCTTGCTTTGCCCATAACCCCAAAATATTCAGCTTACTGAATACAGATGGAGGAGTAATAGAGGAGTAAAAGACAGAAAATATTCAGATTTAAGAGGATGGAGTCAGAAAATTGTCATTTTTTCTTTCTTAAAACGATTATCAAAATAGTTAGTGATTAATTTAACAATCAATTCATAATTGATTAATCAATTAATTGTTACACTGTTTAGCTGTAATATAAGATACATTGTGCCAAAGTGGCTCTGATTTCTGACTGAAACTCGCAAAACTGAGATCAAACTGTAAAACCAGGCAGTCCTGATCAAATATGGATCAAGATGTTGTTAATGCATTCCCCATTTCTTGCTTAAAATCTTTTCTGAAACAAATTTTAGTGTACTGTTTAACTGTTACATGAGATGCACTGTTACTAGGCGGCCTCCATTTTGGCTCTGGTTTCCAGCTGAGACTACTGAAACTCAGATCAAACTGACCAATTTGGCAGTGTTGATCAGAAATGGCTCAAGATTCTGCTAATTGCAACAAAATGTTTTTAGAAACATATTTTAGTGACTGTTAAGCTGTAATATGAGAAAGTTACTCATTGGGCAGCCATGTTGAAAACAGACATGGGGAATATAGAGAAGAACCAGCCTGCACGAACATGCATGCATGACTTTCCCAGACAAAAAGACAAACTAGGATAACAACAAACACAGAGCGAGTTTTACTCAGGATGCTATTTCTCCACTTTACATAGCAAATTGTTGTTTGGTGACAAAAAGTGAGGCAGAATGTTGTACTTTCTCTTTGAGAAAACCACATTGTTTGATATAGATCTCTGCGAAAATCATACCACAATCATTTTTAAATGTTTTTCAATAAATGAAATGAGAATAATAATGTAAATGTATCATTCCCTCTAATATCATAAATCATATCCTAATTGTAATATTACTCAAAATAACCGCAAATATATATTTTTTCAAAATCGTTCAGCCTTAGTACACAATGAATATTGAGTTTTCTGCTCTTAACATTCACACAATGCACCAAAGTCACCCTGTCTCTTCACAAACAGAAGGGAATACAGATACTGTAGCAGTTCACATACACTGTATTGATCCACTCAGGCTCAACCAATCAGGCTAAAATAAATACAAACCGTAAATAATGAGTCAAGGTAAAGCTATAGGGTTTGCACAAACCACAAACAGAGAAAATTTGTCTGAAAGCAAGGCGTAATCTTTATCTTATGATAAACTGGGTTCTCTCTCATTTATAGGCATTTTTCAACTAGGAGCAGAGGCATTTCATGCAAGTTTGGCCCAATTTCATCTCTGTCACAGAGAGAAATACAATATGTGTTTGAGTCTGCAGGGAATTACAGCCTCTATTGGGTCTCCTGCTGATGAGCGACTGCCACAGTTGGGTTTATTCGCTAAAGGTAGATGTTGCAAGAAAGAGTGCATCACAGCAAATAAATCAAAGTTTTTCCCTAAAGTATCAGAAAGCTCCAGGCTGGGAGAAAACCCTTCTGATAGACGGGTTTATCATGGGAATAGCTGTATCGCGGAAGGTCATAAAAACTGACACCCTCCTCACAGGATGAATTGCAATTTCCCAGGGTCAGGCAGGGTGCGTGAAATGCTTCTCAGAACCTGTCAAATCTCCGACGTCAGCTTGTTTTGATTTGGACAAACAACACATTAGTATCATTGCATATAAAAAGACAAGGAGGCATGTGGTGCTTTCAGCTTAACCACTTGAGAACTGTTTTGCAGCAATTCCCATTAACACTCATTAAGAGCTCCTTGAAAGACATGTAAATGCCCCATAATGTGGCAGCAGATACATACACACGGGTGATGATGATAAATAACATACATCCTCTGCTAAGAATACTTACACAGCATATGACAACTGCGATGGCATGGCCTCAGGCACTCATAGATGATTTCAGTGGAACTGCGTTGTTAGGAAAGCTTAATGACGTGTTTATTTCCAGTCCCAATGAGCTGATGTTCAAATATGAGATAAAATAAGACTAATTTCAAACCGTGAAATATTCTATATAAACATTATTTATATAGCCGCATGGACATTTGTTCATTCAGAAAACCTACATACTTAGTCACACACCAGTAACAGACACTATTGTGACACCAGAAATGCCTTCATGGGTCGATTCATGTCACCTTTACCTAGAAGCAAAGCCTTAAAGCACTAAGACAGATTTGTCAGTTGCTGTTTGTAAACACACCAGAAAGATTGCTGACTGTTGAGACTCATTCTCAGGATGTCAAATAACAGCGTCTTGGGTTGGTGAAGCATCCCGAGCACAGCAAAATAATGAGAAAATAGGAAGGTACCAGCAGAGGATGGGGTCTCTGCAGATGCAGGCTACACGCCCCCACTACTGGTGGGTTGTGGGTGGTGATTGAGAGGTGTTACCTTTGTATGAGTCTATTAGGGCTGCCCCTTAATTGTCGACTAAACTGTTTGTTGATGAGAAGAGTCTTAGTTGACCAAGTTTTCATTCATTCGTTGGTCACAGGAAAAAAAGCACCTCAAAAAACGCACCTCAAACACCATTTGGGTGCTGCACCTCACTGTTAGACCTGGGGGACTGTTGCAACACGGACCTTTTCTCTTGTGACACTGTTGTCACTGGTGCACTGCTGCTAACTGTAGCTGCCATTAGCAGTGTTGTACAAATTTACACTTAAAAAGAGCCAGCTAAAAGTTCAGTTTACTGTTCCAAAAATGTACTAGTTCACATACATTTTTTTAAATTTAATTTGAAATAGAACATCCCACTACCACTACCGACTTTCCAGTTCAAATTGAACGCACCATAACACATGACAACTGCAACGAGATAAAGACAGAGATGAGACAGAGGAGAAGAGTGAATTTAACACAGATCTATCTGTCCTTTTTCACTGTAACAGGTTCTCGTCTGCAGTGTAGTTCGTACACTAAATGTTGAATGATCAAAGTTTTTATATCATGCCGACACTTCTGTGTCCATATTTGCACGATCCCTCTCTTTCTGCTGTGATCGCACTTTTTTTAATCAGCTGAGAATGTTAGCGCCGTTATCTCTTCCACAAGTGAACAACACTCACGTTCATTAATTGAAAACTCATCCATTCACCAAAAATATGAGCAAGTTCACTGAACAACCCTCTTTTAGCATGTTAAGAGTCCATATATCAAGTTTTTACATAATCCTAGAGTCTACACATTATTTTCTGAGGAAAATCCTGCATACTTTGTCTTTAAAGAGAACTGTAATGTATAGGGCTATGTCACTAGCACTACATTTAGCCCAGATTACTAGTAAGATCAGTATTCAAAAGAAATTAAGAACAGCAATTATTCAGACAGAAATCAGTTCAGGCTGCATAGAGTCTGTATGTAAAGGTTGATCTCACTCTTGCTGACTTAGGTAGCACTTCACTGTTTACTAGTAGTATTATGCAGCTATTTATACTTTATATAGCTAATTTACTAACACTATTATTTACTTTAGCCATTTACAGTTGAGGTAACATTATGAATGTGGGAGAAATATCTTCTCTTATTCTTATTTGATTTTGTTTTGTTGATACCGTGCACTGTTTACAATGTGATATTTGAATGTGTTTTCTTCTTTTCTGTGTGGACTCCAGGAAGAACAGTTATTAAGGTCGTAATAATAACTAACGGGGATCCTAAAATAAATGAACTGTGGACGAGCAGAGTCAGCAAACCAAAATTTGGGCTAATTTGGCACAAGCCAGAGATCCAAACAAAGCATCCATGACCTCACATAAACTGTCACCTGCAACATTCATACAGTCAAGTGAAGGAGTTGTTCAAAAGCTGACATAAAAAAGATAATTAATTAAAAAGAAAAGAAAAAGCTGAGGGCTGCATTTACTGGGTACCTCCACTGAAAACTCAAGTTTGTGTTTGTTTTGTTTGCATCCTTTTTCTGTATCTGTTTGGATTTTATCTTTGAAATCCCTCATGTTTCCAGTAGTCATCACCCACTCTTGTTTCTCTTTTTTTTTCTTCTTGTCTTTTTTCGTGTTTTTGCTTACATCAATTTCACCAACACTCAAAATATCTCAGGGATTATTAGGCTAACACACAGGGCAGATGAAACATACACAGGCCTACATGTATTTCCCAACGGGGCTTTGTGATGCTAGTCTGGCAATATCGTTTCTCTGCACTTATAAAACAACTTTTAAGCTGATTCAGCACACACTTGAACTTAAACCTTCTACAAGGAGTTTATAACTGGTTATGAAACAGTCTCAATTTAATACTGATTCCTCTCTATATGACCTACTTAAGCAAACAAGACCATCAGCAAGAAGATTGGCTATTTCTGTATAATTATTCTTAATGCCTGCCACCAGGTTGGAGTCTGCTTGAAATCAGATTAAATGATTCACAGCATGCAGACTGGAAGAGCCAATGTTTACATTTTTCCAGACAAAGTTATGTTACCCAGTTAAAAAGAAGCAAGAGGATATTTTTAAGATAATTTGATTTTGAATGTTCTATTTTGTAGTTATGGGGGTGGAAACACAAAGATCAAAATGAAAAAGTCTTTCTAGCAGCTTTAAGTAGACTTCTGCTGGATTTTTAAAAGAAATGTTTATTTTTAACCCCTAATAGCATTCTGTTTTGTTTTTTTTAAAGGAAATCTATCTCGCTTGACGTCATTGTGAAGTAGTGTGGGATCATGGGAATTGTTGTATTCACACAGCCACCATGGCTAATGAAAATCTGACATGACTCAGGCAGAAGTCATGTTCATGAATGAGGATTTATTCACATTTCATTGGAAGTTTTGACTTCCTTCCTCGCTTTCTGACGTATCCAGTGTATCCTGTGTATCCTGTGTTTTCCCAGGAGTTGTAGCAACTAGCAACTAAATAGCAACAGCTAGCAGGAAATTCATTGTTACCTTAAATAAATTATGGATTTCTTTGGGCATACACATTTCTGGAAACATTTAGGATCATTTAGGTACAAAATCAAAAAAATATACAACATCTGTCCAGTGTTTTTAGACATTTTAATGTGGATTTATTATTATAGCTTTAAAATGCTAAAGATGCTTTACAAAACCCACAAAAATGCATTGCTAAAGAAGGAAAAGGGAAAGAGAATTGATGGCACAGGTGTAGCACTAGTAATAAGAACCCAATTAAGCACAGTATAATGCAGAAACTGGGGCCCTCAGTGTGTGTGAACCAGGGGTCAGCTGGCCCCCCAATGTTCACATAGGACCAATTGGTGATCACACAATAATAATGTGCCAACTTGTAAGTAAGGTGTTTACAGATAAGCTTGTTATTGTAAAATGTAACATTGCCTCCTCTAATCACTTTTTCTCACTGGGTAACATGCTCTTTCTTCATTAAAAACAACAGGCCCCCAATTACCCATCATGGCCAGAATCTGGTGGGTGCACACCAGGGGTAGCCAATTAATCTCATTTCAGTGGGGGTCTGTGGCAATTCAGCCGGCCCCCTCAGATTCACACTTCTGTGTTATCTCCACCATTTAAAAAACTGGAACCTAAAATGATTAATTGCAGCAGATTTGTTGGCCTCGTCGTTCCTTATTCCTGCAGAATACAGTTTCTTATTTTCCACCTGCCCCATATTTTTATTTAATGCTTTAGTTCAGCGTATTATACTATAATGCAAAAACTAAATATTTAATTATTGCAATGTTATAGTTACTCTTGCAGTGTACTAAAAAAGTACCACTTACCATACCATTGAAAATGGCACAAATACAGTAGTTTACCTATAGTACAACAATTTGTTGGCCCATATTGCCAATATTGAGATTGTATCATGACTGTAAACACACAGATACACATCAAACATGACATAACTGTATCATAGTTTAATGCTTTGGTATTATTCACTGTAAGTACAATGACATCATACAATAAACTTATGATTTTCCAACACCACTGAAAATGGACACAGTGTAGTGCTATGGTCAATGTTACACTGCTGCACCATACTACATTCTTCATACCCTCATGTATTTTTACACCACAGCCAGCTACAACCACTGTACATTTTTTATACTATTCATGGTAGTCTCCTAGTATGTGAATACTAACCTTCATATTACATAGAAGAAGCATGATACATTATTTGTATTGTAAAATGACATGTGCAGACACCATCCTTATTTGCTGCTGTGATTGTATATGGAATAAAGAGGATGGACATACAGTCAAATCTACTCTGGTTTTGTTAAAAAAAAATGCTAGTGCTGCTGTGGATGATTGTGCTTCAGGGGAATCACCAAACAGGCAGAGGCTCTAACATGATATGTTAATAAAAACTATATGAGGTTGTATTGACACACATTTGACAAAGTGTAGATGGAAAAATCCCATTGTGTGTACACACTGCTTTAGTTGGCATATGTGCTACAGTTATTTTTCTTTGATAATGTAAATTTAAATATTCTTTGACACACACAGAAGATGTCACCATCAGTGGCGGACTCAGGCTGTCTGAGGGGTAGGGGCAAAAAACGATAAAAAGGGCACCAGTGCACCAAAAGCTGTGATACATTTATGGTGAAACTGCTCCAATCCTAGCTTTAAATTAAAATAGTTTTATTATGTGGCTTAAAGTACTACATCTACACCTCTGTAATGAAAACACACAGGGAACTAATTACTATTTAACCATTTAGAGGCACGTAGAGGCCAACTAATTTTATAGCACGTAGGGCAGCCTGTATGGCACTGCACTGCATTTTCTCCACTGGTAGGCACCCTGAAGGGCACTTCACCATGTTTTATTTATTATAATCCAAGAAGGTACCTAACAATAAGTTCATATTAACAGTCATATGAAACAGGGAAAAGGAGACAAATAATGACCTTGTTGGCTTAACCATGTTTACGTTCCTTCCTGGGATCTAGTTCTACCTCTGCCTGCCTATAGGCAGAAACTCAAACAGGACAGATCGATGACACAGACCACAGCACTGGTCTGACCAGTCGGACTAAGCCCTTTGTCAATGCTTTAGCACCTCAAAATGGTGAGAGTTTCAGAACAACAAATAGACATCTACACGTGATAATTGGTGACATCAGCAAATGCATCGATGATGCTGTACCAAGGATTACAGTTCCAATATTCCCGCATCAGAAGCTCTGGTTAACAGGGAAGCCCGTGTCAAACCTGATGCCTAAACAGATGGACTCATGTCTACCAGTCGGATTTGGTAGAGTACAGGAAATCCAAGTGCTTCAGAGCACTAGGAGTGCTACAAGACAATACACAGAAAAGTGGGACTACCAGGTCTGCCAGAAACATGTGGTCTGGACCAAAACCATCACTACAAGAGGAAGACCAGCAATGCTGAGAAAATGTCTGCATCTTTCCCAGAAGAACCCTCCTTTTATGCATGCTTTGAACACAACTTCCTGCTGAGGAGGTGCAAAAGGCCCAGATCCCCTGCCCACTAGTAATATCCAGGGCAGATGTGTGCAGATCCTTCAGAAGGATTAATCCACACAAGGCACCGGGACCTGATGGCAGCCCTGGCCGAGCTTTAACGGTGTGTGCAGATCAACTGGCAGATGTCTTCCTTGACATTTTCAACCTTTCACTGCTCGAGTGTGTCATCCCCACATGTTTTAAGAAGTCCACTGTTGTCTCTGCCCCCCAAAAGACCAAAGCCCTCTGCCTGAATGAAGTGCTTTGAGCAGTTAGTCAAAATTTTCATCACCTCCTCCCTCCCTGACTTACTGGACCCACAGCAATTTGCATACAGACCAACAGATCAACGGACAACGCAAGATGTGCGATCATTTTACATGATTTCCTTTTTTTAAAATGCATGTTATATAATCATTGTTGAGGGGAGCCTAAGAACAAGAATTTCATTGCCAAGAAGTGCTCCAGTGTGATTAATGTGATATGACAAATAAAGAACTTGGACTTGGACAAGTTGTAAATATTCAAGGCTCATTTATATATCATTCTACAGTACAAAATGCAAGCTGTAGATCCTTTTTGCACATACAAAATAAAAAATGGTATTTATTATAGAGTGTGACGGACAAAGTGAGGAGACTCAGTGTGAGGAAAGAAATTTCTCTGGAGTGTGGTGATACAGCAGCAGATACTTCTGTATCTCTTGCCGGACAACAGCTGGGTGAACAGGCTGTGATTGGGGTGGATGTTGTCTATTTGTATCCTCTGAGCACTCCACACACACATCAACTCCCTGATATCAGTGATACTTCTTAGGTGGGTACCAATGATGTTCTGGAAAATTTTAATCACACTCAGCAGAGTCCTCCTGTCCTGGGCCAATTACATGATGTGCATGTTGGTTATATTGTACTGACAATCTAAGAGCAAATTTGTGCCGGGACATATTACACAGCTGGTTCTATGAAAACACAGACTTGGATGGTCTACAGTTAATCATGTTTCAACATGCAACTAATGAAGCTATAAAATAAACTCTAAAAGTGCAGAGGATTTCAAGTCACAAAAACTCACCCAACCAATGATCTCTTTAGTTTACTCTTTTATAAGGCAGGAGAAGCTTTTCAAAATGGTCGAGACTTCCAAGGACAAAAAGGAGCATTGACATGAGGCAAGATTTGATCGTGGAGAATTTGTTCAATACATGCATCTCACAGTCAAGCTTGAGTTTCCTATCTGATTTCAGTGCCCACGGAGACCATAAACTTGGGCTGTGTCTGTCCTTTGTCTAAAATGCAAAAAAGTCAATCTCAGAGACTCCTCTAGTGACAGGCGCAGGTGGAAATACAGTAAAATTGTAACACTAGCAGATCGCATATTTGAAAACAAAACTAAACAGCTGAGTACTTTGTAGCTTGTTAATCCCAACAGTGGTGATGTCCATGACAAGCTGTTTGTGACATTGATTCCCCAAGAATCAAAATATGTTCACCTGCTCCATTTAGGGCTGAACTATTTTGAAAATTGCTGAATTACCATTATTTTGACTGATATTGCAACTGCAATATAGTTTGCAATACTAGAGAAAATGATAATTATTGACACAAATTTCACATTTAATCATATTGCACCTTGTGCATTTTGAATAGCAGTAGCCTGTATTGTGATTTTGATAAAATTTGATCAAACTGTTCAGCTCGAGTTCCACCTCAGCTCCACTGATGTAGAGAGGCATGTGTGTCTTTGCCTCCTTTTTCTTAAAATCAACAAACAGCTCCCTGCTTTTATTTACACTGAGCACTAGGTTGTTCTCTGTGCACCACTCTGAAAGACTGTTGAATTCCAACCAATATGAAGTCTCATCGTTGTTTGGAATCATCCCAATGATGATAGTGTTGTCTGCAAACACTTTTTTGCGTGACCCATCCTCACTATACTGCCGGGGACAGGAAGATGACTGATGAAGATGACTGAAGAGATACTGTAGGTGAGTGGGACCCCATTGCTACAGCTCTACAGGTAAAAGGAACAGTCGATCCTTGTAAGTGCTGTGCCAGAATGGAGGGCTCGCCACCTAATACCATCTTCAACCATCCAACTTTCTCCGCTCAATCAATATATTCTCTTAAATGGGACATCTTCAAGATCTATCTGTTCGGGACCAGAATTACACTGCTGAATAGATTCAGCATGGATGGCTTGCTGCTACTAAGAGTCAACCATGCTACCCTGGGGAAGGACAGAGGGGCAGACAGAGGGCCCGGAGGTTCAACCGCTACTGATTGTGCATGTGCAGATATCACACACACAGACTCGACACTGCAGGGAACTGTTTTTGCTTGCACCCATGGCTGACACCGAACAACAGGGAACGTAGTGTAACATTTCAGTGCACACAGTGGTCATCTTGGAAGAATCAAGTGGATAAACAGGTGAAAGTGCAAACAGGAGGAAGGCTGCAGAAAAAAATGACAAACTGCTGATTCAGTGCGCTTCATAAATCTGACAGATATCAGCAATAATGAACTGTTATAATAGACTGTGCATGACTGTGCAATTGTATGCGATTTACAATGTGAGACAATCACTTTCACACACAACCAGATTTAACAGGGTCACAGTGACAGTGTTTTGATGTGCTGTGGAAGTTACTGCATGTATTTTATGTTCCAACTCTGTTTAAAAAGCCTGGGTATGTTTGATCTAACCATATATGAGGCTTATAATTGCTTTTTACAGTATGCTGTTTGAATCTGTACAGGAGACAGGGCTCAAGGTCTTCTTGTCTTGCAGCATGCTCCTGGTGCATGCCTTGGTTTCTGCTTAATGCTTCAGTGAACTGCAAACGTTCTAAAATCATCCTTCTTATCTACAGGTTACCCGAGCAGGTTCCAGGCTTAGATTGTAGAGGAATGCAGCATTCGTAGCCGATGTACCACATGGTCACTGTTCCCCAGCTGTTTAACTCTTTTCTTTTCACCCATCAATTTTCCTATTAGAGGGCCAGTGGAGGTGAGTCATTCTCTAAATGGAGCCTGCAAGACTATGAAAGCTATTTCAACAGGCCAATAGAAGCAAACGTAAGGAAAACGACGCTCAATATGCACGCCCAATCAACTAGAAGCATGGGTCTGTCACGGGTCTGTGCATTGAGTAAAGGCTGTGCTGCGAGTAACGACTTCTCACCACACCTCCATAATCTTTTACCCCCTCAACCTCTGTGCTCATAGTCTGAGTGATGCTCAAAAGCAAAACAGTGCAGGGCATGATTTTGGGATGTTAGTTGCCAAGGTGACGTAATGAAGTGTTGATAGCAGGGGTTCTCAAACTCTCCCATGCTAAGGCCCCCAAACAACATTAGCTTATGGCCAGGGACCCCTTTTGTAAAGGAAAAACAAAAACAACTTCTGAATATATTTCTTTACTTTTTCTCATGCAATAACAATAACTTTTTAAATAATATGTACATCATACATTATATGTTCTAATAACAATACACAATGATAATTGTGAAGAGTAGATTTTATTATTTATTTTTTTTAAAGCATTTTTTAGTATTTCTCTTGCTGAGGCCTCATTGGTACCTCCTGGCAGCTCCCACTACATCTAAATGAGCATAATATTTCCTCTCCATAATGACTTTGGGCTGGGCAATATGGACAAAATCAGATATCACAATTTTTGACCAGATACCTTGATATCAATACTTGTATTGTGACAATATTGTGGCGATGGCTATTGGTGCTTTCACACAACGACATTTTTCATAAACAATCATCAGCATTAACCACCATAAAAGACAACACTTAAGACATATCACAATGTAAGAAAAAGGATCTAGTTTCATATCACAGTACTGATATTTTGCTTAGCCCTGTTTGTAGGCAGTTCGTATTTAATGCATTCAATTACTGCATATCACTATTGTTCTATTACACAGGCTTACTTTGACTGTCAAAGCAGCTTCCCTTAAAGTGAATGCTACAGAAATAACCTCTGTACTCCGAGCCCAATATTGTGGAACTGCCTCCCCCAACATGTTTGATCTGCCCCCACCATTGAATACTTTAAATCCTAAAACCCCACTTTATCCAGCTATCTAATGTGGTCTTTGCATGCCAATATGCGTCTTTGTGTTTGCTTTGTTAATGTGTTTTTTTTGTTTTGTTTTTTATCTATATCTCTGTGGTATTGACAGCTGTTGCCGGAGGCATTATGTTTTTGTCTGTCCATGGCATTCTTCAAATTTCTTCAAATTTGGTACAAAAGTCCACTTGGACTCAAAGATTAGCTCTATTTTTGTCATCAAAGGTCAAAGTTCAGGGTTACTGTGACCTAAAGTCCATCCATCCCATTCTTGAGAACATGATGTCTTATGCATGCTTTGATGGAATTTCTTCATACTTGGCAAAAACCTGGACTAAAGGATGAACTGACTACATTTTGGAGCTCAAAGGTCAAAGTTCAAGGTAACTGTGACCTGATATCTGTCCCATTCTCATGAACATGATATGTAAGAAACACTTGGAGGGAATTTTGTTACATCTGGAACAAACAAAAGATTTTGGGGGTCACTATAACATTGCAAAAAAACAGGTTTTTGCCCATAACTCAAGATTTCATACACTATCAAAAATATCTAATAGGATAAAATGATGAAGTGATGACCTTTGAGTCCAAAAGGTCAAAGGTCATTGTCACTTTGACATCATAATGTTCAGCTCTCTATCAGTCCTCTGTACTCCTCTGTAAAAATAGTCTCTAAGTGAAAATATTCACTGGTATCACACATTATTATAGTTACAAAAATACACTTAATACCTTTAATTAAATTCATTCAAAGTCTTCACTATATATATTATACAGACATGGATGTAAACTGGACCTCGTCTGGGTGGTGGAGTCGGTAATTCTGGTTTACTGTTTAAAGCACTTCGGTGAACTTTGGTCAACTGCGCCGGGTTGTTTTTAAACTATGATAAATTAATAAATTGACTTAAACAAGTAGGTTTGGCTAAGACTGGTTACATGTTTCTGTGAGCAGTGACATTCAATTATTTCTATTGAGTCTGGCAGTACAAGCATACCATTCAATCATATTCAGTGTTGCTGTAGTATAAAAATACTGCTTAATGTGGGTTTAACTGTCAGATTATGCTGTTGGATCATTTTTGAGTTTAACTGGACACAACGTGAAGACGACAAAGATGGCCAATCAGTAAACTTTCAGCAGTCTGCAGTCTCTTATCTTCATGTTCTGATAATATTGGAGAAATCATATAACTCTGTGTCTGTTCTATGCTTCTCCAGTTCACAGCCCTTTGTACGGTTTACAGAAGTATCTTCTGAGTGAGACATCACAGACAGTCTGTTGAATCAAGAGGAAGGAGCTGCAGAATTATTACCATTAATCACAGACGGAAACAATGACTGCAGTAATGATACAGACTTTTAATTAACCAATTTAAAAATTTAATGTAACTTATCTTGGTATGGAACAAAGATGGTTTTGACCTACATTTACTTTGACGTTTTCTTTAATGGAAACTTTCTATTGAGATTAAAGACATACAGTAAGGACTGCTGACTTGGAACTTTGTCTCTCAACTCAAACGGTGTCTTTACTGTAAAATCTAATTTTTCCTGCTTTACATTTTTTAGCTTATGCTTTCACTAATGGTCGAGCTGATGAAAGACAAAAAAATAAATGTTTTGCTTTGTTTGCCTTCTCATAATGAATCATTTATGCATCTGTCTAGTTGCCTGTTTTAGTAATTACAGAGTGGAACTGGGAATTGACTTCTTCAAATAACCCAGAGACACAGATACATGCATGTTTTTTCCAGAGAAGACAAAGTGTAGGGCTATGTAAGAGTCCTGCTAATGATTCAGAATAGATGTCAGCTGTTAAAACATCCTGCCTCCAAATCAGTTCAATATTTATTTACTTCTTCATATTTAATCTGCCTTTTCCAGGAGACGGTACACATGGGGTACGTCTCAGCTCCCTTAATTGCATCCATGCTTTCATCCTCTAAGGACAAACTTAGAGTACAAAGATAGTCAGTTGTGAATATTTAAAGTGATAGACCTAATGATAGTCATCATGAATGTAGCTGAGTAACTCTGTAATCACTTGGGTTTTTCTCCAGCTTGTTCTCCTCCAGAGGGACCGCAGGAAAACCTGGGTTAGCACACAGAGCAGCTCTGATGCATAGCAGACAAAGAAAGTGACCAGGAGATTTTCAATGCTCCACCAAACCCACAGTCCACGGCATGTCAGCATTTTGGCTTCAAAAAGGAAAACTGTCGACTTTATTAGTAAAGATTTGCATAGTTTGGACTGAAAATTCACCATATTCACACAGTGATTTTCCTCTGATGTCACACTCAGGGTGGACGCTCAAATGTCATACTGCAGTGTTCCAGGATAACCCATTAGCTACGACAGACAACAAGTAACATTCAACCACTTCCTTTATACTATTACAAAATACGGTAGGAAAGGTGTAAATTAATTCTGAAATATCAACATACATGCTGGACACATTTATTTAAGCCTGAAGGTAAAACACCCTGGATGTAATCAAGCTTCCAATGTGATGTTAACTGCCTTGTTGTCTCTTGTCCAAGTACGCAAAGTAAGCAGCTAAAACAGGATATGTTAGCTTACATTTTCCTTATCATACTTACACTTTTGTGAAGGATTTAATCTGTATGAACACTACACAAAAATGTGCTCTAGTGAGCGTAACGTCACATAACGTTACTGACTTAATGGGAACATTTCTGAGAGACAGCAAGACAGTTAAACATATATGTTAGCTTACATGGCAAGCTTTACTACAGCCAGTATTTTACCTCTAGGCTTAGCATGCCCAAAGATGTGGGGTTGATATTCAAGAATGAATTAATGCCTTTCCTATCAAACAATGTAACACTTTCAACAGTAACAGTAATAAGCAATATAAGTAATAGTAATAAGCTTTGAAATCATAACGATTTGTCAGATTCCCAGCATTTATAAGACTTGCAAGTTGCAACCAACAAAACCACATTTGAATTTCCCTGCTGAATGTGACATGAGAGGAAAATGGCCACCATGTGAATATGGTGGATTGCAATTAAGTGAACACTAATAATCTTTCCTCTTATTTCATTATAATGAATTGTAACTTATGTGTATTGTAGCATTTTACCCAGAGTAGAAAAACAGAGTGCAGTCAGACAGATAGTCATGACTATAAGACCATCAACAGTTCGATGCCACAAACGTGATGTGAATCATCAACTATGTGACTGTCAGGTCACAGTTTGTGTCCCTCAGGGGATGTGCCCAATATGTCTTCCCCTGGTACTGCACTCTTCTCCACCTTCTTGATCCTCCTACACGACCACACTCAGTCATCACACCAAGTCACAACCAGCAGGCGTCTGCATATGACTATTTGTCTATCAGTGGAAGTAATGAGGAGGAATTTAGCAGCCTGGTTGCATTAAAAATAAGTTTGAAGGAGTATCATAATCGATCAGCAGTTTCGTGTTGAGTTTTTTTTTTGCAGTGATTTTTCATTTAGCTAATTTAATGGTCTGCGTCTGAGGAACAAGTGACAGCATCTGCTCAGGGACTAATTTGGCAGCACAGTACACAATGGGGTTGGGTGATTGGACAAATATAATGGCTATGGCTGGGTGGGTTTTTGGGGTGATTTTTTTTTTTAAATGATTTTTGTTTTTTTCAGTTTGCTAATTTAATGGTCTTCAGAGTGAGAGCCGCTGCTTAGTGACACACTCTCATAAAGCTGTGCACTCTACACCTACTGACGCATGAATGCCTGACTGTGAATTAATGATTTATTTCGACCAAAACAGGATTGGTGACTTTTTAAACAGTGGAAAGATGAACCAAGATGTTTTTAGTTAGTTATTTACTTTTTCTGTTGAGTCTGAATGATCTGTTTTACAATGATTCAACAAGACATCTTAAAAGGGGGGAAACTTGAATTCAGAAGGTGTACAGTTGTATTTTTCTTTTTAATAAAGAAAATAGATGTAAGAATGTTTGCCTTCTTGGCACTTATTTTTTGGATGTAGTGAATGTACGCAACATACCTAATTTAGCAAACTGGCCACCTGCACACATTTCCCAGCTGAGACACGGAGAACAGGAGGTGGTGTGCGGGGAGCAGCAAATTGGCAATCAACGGTTGATGGGCCGATGGTGGCTGGTTGGAAAATATTTATATCTGCCAACCTTACTAAACAAGTACACTAGACGACAATGATAAGTCTGCAAAATCATTTATTTGCTAGATCATCTTTCAAGTATATCGTTATTTTATAAGCCATGGCCCAATCTGCCTGAATCTGAAACTCTTCTGTGACCCACCCACACCTTTAATCACAACTCTGATTAACACACAAGACTAATCAACCCAGTGAAGAGATATAAGACACATTCCAGTGTTCATTTGACCGGTCACCAAATACAGTGGTGTACATCTGTTAAAGTACGTCAGCTAAATGAAGAAAACAGGTCATTTAAATCCCGTGGCTTTGTTTTATTAGTTCTGATTACTTATAAAAATAGCTTCTGGTAATTTCAAGCTTATAAAACTGAAACTTAAAAACATTTTGCTTATTTATTTTTCATGACATTTCATGATCTCTCAAAGCTCACTGTCAAACTGAATGTTTGGGTTTTGGACAGGAGATATTACCTTGATCTTTGGAAAAAAGTGATTGGAATTTTATACGCAAATCAATTTGTAAATTAATCGAGAAAAAAATAAGTTGTAATAACTATAACTAGTTGTACTATAACTATTGAGTCATTTTGTAAGAAAAAATGTCAAATTCTCCAATTTCATTTTCTCAAATGTGATCTCAAATCTTTCTTCAGTCCTCAATGACAGCAAACTGAATATTTTGGGAGGGGTTTGGACAAAACATAACCTTGGCTTTGGGAAACAGTGACAACATTTTCATCATTTTCCGACATTTTATGGTACAAATAACTAAACGATGATATAAATAATTGTTAGTTGCAGACCTAATAAGAGCTTTTTAAAAGCTAAAAGAGGATCTGGTCAACTGAAAAAAGAAATATTTAATCATGAATTCTGCAGCATTTAATGTGGAGTATATAAATAGGACATGCATGCAAATATAAGCAAGAGAAAGGCAGCAGGGGGTTGTCACTCAGGCACTGATACTGCCTGGGGACTTACAGCACAGTTACAAGGACAGCACCCGCCCTCCACCCTGCAGCACCCAGGATGGAGCCACAGAAGGCTGCTCAGCTGTGTGGGATCACTCTAACAAGCTGCTACCTCAGTCTGGCCCAGCTGAAGCTTCTTACACTGTTTACTAGGCGCCTATAAAAGCGGCCTCAGTGAGCTGTTGTCGCAGGGTTTTAGGTTGGAATAAATTCAGTCTGTGTTCTCCGTGCCAGCGACTCCTTAGTGAATCCTAACCAGCCTGGAAGAGGAGTTTTCTTTAACTTGATGCTTTCTTAAGACTTGAATTGTGACACATTCAGCCTCTTATATATAGATTATATAGAAGATGTGTGCAACATATCTATACAATGCAATGTAATGAACTGCAGTCCACTGTTATTCACTGTTATCCTCTGTTAAAATTTGATTTGGATGATATTGATAAGATTTTTTAATTTTGTCCAGCTCTGTTTGCACAAGTCTAAAAAGCTGTAATTTGTTTTGTTTTAATTAAATGTAGTAATCTCATCCACACAATACCAATTACAGTAAATTAATTTGCCTGATCTGTCTGTTACGTTATTACAAGCTGTGTCCCATTCAATAAAATTCACATTTCAAGGCTGATTATGTAGTAACAGATCGACCAGGTTGTCTGATTCCAAAGTTTTATCCAAACGGGGTCAAAAAATGTGACCGTTTGACTGAATCTGAAGGACACACCATCAATTTCATATTACTCTGTGGATAACTACAGTATTTTTCCTGTGCGAAGCAAAATAAATCTAACAGGTTTGTACTGAAAGTGGGTCTAAAGAGCTAAAAGTCATAAAGCTCTGAAGTATTCCACGGTCTTTGAAAGCTGAGATCTTAAATCTAAAATTCAGCTGTTAACAGGACTGAGGTAAAGCAAATGAAGTGCCTTTACACCTGGGTTTTTAAATCCAGAAAAACAGTTTGGATGGTAAAAAATCTTACAAATGCACCCTTTTGAGTTACACCTGGTAGTTTTGTGTGATGCATTTTGATCACTGGGAACAACATGCAGTGCTGTGTGTGAATGAAGAATTATAACCGTCAGTAAATGATATCAAATACTCAAGATACGATAATAAACAATAAAAAGTCAATTTATTGCAATATTCAAGATCCCAAAGAAAATAATAAATATATAATAAATAAATACATAATAAATATGATGTGTATAGTATTTTTGTTTGTATAAAATTAATTTTTCCTTTTAATTCATGTTAATAAAATAAAAATAACCAGCCATGACCTAAGCGTAACATCACGGTATGGACTTTTTTTTTTGAGTGGGGAATATCACAACATTATTGTTACAGCCCTACCATCCATCATATTCACTACTTTGGTAGGTAAGTAGATATGACCCTGTTTACTTTTTCTTTTTTTACAGGCTAAACAATATATTCCAATCTTGTTGAATGTGAAGGCATCGACAGAGGATGCATATCAGAGCAGATTTACTACAGCTGCTTTTCTCACCTCCCTCAGAGGCACTCTGCTCCTCGCTGGAGGTGAAGAGATAAGAGGAGAGGAGGAAAGGTGGCGAGAGAGAGTGAAGACTATGTGGGACAGTTCATCATAAACGGACGTCCGCTATGAATGAAACGACACTACTATAAATGACAAAGCTTGTGCCAAAAACACATCATAGCCATCACAGGTTTTATGAACTGCTTACAGGAGGCTATAAATAAATAATACATAGTCTGCCATTACATAATGTCCCTAATGCCACAGTGTCTGTTTAGCCATATAACCATTGAACTGAACAGAAACTGTACAAACAAACAAGAGAGAAAACTGCAGTAGTAAGTGTTGTGTGATGTAAGCAACTGGTTGGGTGCCCCCCCCCCCCCAAAAAAAAAAACTTAGGCTCTATGTCTATTTCAAAATTCTCATTTTAAGGTTATCTATTTCTTTGACATGGAGTTTAGGTTAAGTAGTAATGTCATTACAAGAGTCTTCAACCATCCTAGTGGCTCTGTAAGGCTGTGCACAGTGATAGATAGTGGGGATGTCTCTAAATAGTCGACTAAACTGTGAAGAGTCTTGGTCAAACAAGTTTTTATTAATTCATTAGTTGCAAAAAAAAAGTACCTCAAGCTCAGTTTGGGAGCTGCAGCTCACCATTAGGCCAGGGGGATCGTTACAACATGGATCTTTTCTCTCATGACACTGGAGTCACCGGCACACTGCTGCTAACTGTGCTGTCCTGCCATTAGCAGGTTGGCTCGGTTCGCGGTCCTATTAAACTGGGTCACAGCCTCAGAGACCGATGGAAGCCAGTCTGATGACCAGGAATACAGTACCAAGGTGATTTAACGATACAGTGGCTCCGACCAGGACTCTGACTCCGGGGACGAAGAAGTCAGGGCAGGTTCAGTCGAGGACAGGAAGCGTGAAAAGGTTGAAGAGCGAGTTAATTTGTAAGCATACATCATCCATCATGTTGATAGGTCTGCAAGTACTTGTCTTTGTGAAGTTGCAATATATTCATTCCTGTGTTTTGAACAATGAGACTTGTTTGAGGATATACTGTGGTGAAATAAATTAACAAAATGTTCTGTCTCACAGTCAGAATCATTACTGCTTTTGCTATTAACATTTAACAGGGGGCTTGTTTCATGCCCCAAAAATTTACATTTAAATTATTAAATTAATATAATGAATGTGCGATGACTAGTCAACTAATGGCTTGAGGTGACGACTGAAAATATTTGGTTGGGGGCAGCCCGAGTAGAGGAAATTTGGAAATTTTTATTGTGATTTAGAACTATACACATATAATTGAATTAAATTGAAATAAAACAAAAAAAACAAAAACACAATAGTCAACCTCATGTTAGCAGTAGAGGCAAAGTTAGGAGACCAGCAGTAGGATTCGCTATTCAGTCTGTCTGTATCCCATTCAGTAATTGTCCAGATATTTCAGTCCAGACCAAAGCGGTGGACGGACCAACCACCCAACAGACTGACATTATCATCCACAGAGCCATGTCACTAGTGTGGCTAAGTATAAAGTCACGGTTATTTTTGAGATACCTTTAATCACAGTCACTTGAACTTATTTAATATTGTGAGATTTATTGCAGCTCGTCACATAAAAGTAGAGTGAATGTCTCGTGAGTTTCAGCTGAGTTAAAACATTATGTGTTTGACGTGAACCGCCCCTGATTTGATGGTGAATAGCAGGTCTATTTCCTTTCAAAGGTCAGTTCAAAGTAGTTTGCAATATTTGTTTACAACAGTCAGTCCACGTTATTTGTGATTTGTGCCGAGCAGTAATTTGACAAGGCTGTTGTTTGTTGACCCATTTCTTCTCTTTTCTTTTCTCTCACATCTGCAGGTTAGGACTTCAAGAAGTAAGTCCACGTCTCTTAACAGCCTAAGTCAAGCTGTCTGCATGTATTTGTATGATAAATTGCCATTTTATGGTTGAAGAAGATGAAATAAATGCAAATAAATGTAATATGAAACGGCAATGATTTATGATATTCTTAGATACCATCCACCACTTGACGTACGCTATGTTAAAGATTTGTATTTCATTCAGTTGTTTTGTTATTTTTTTTTCCAGTTTGTAGTTTGTGGTATGTGATTTGAGGGCGTCTTTCGTCACCACTTCCACCCCTTTTTGTTAATCTTTGGAGAGGGCAAGACCTGCTATTTCCTCTTGCTTCCATTTTATACGCTAAGCTAAGCTAAGCTAAGCTAGCTGTCTCCTGGCTGTAGCTTCATATTTCATTGAGTAGATCATTTTAATTATCAATCTGCTGATTATTTTCAGAATAAATTGATTAATTGTTCAGTTTATAAAATGTCACAAAATGGTGAAAAATACTTATCACAGTTTCTAAGAGCTAAAAATGCCGTCTTCAAATTGCTTTTTGTGTCTGACCAACAGTCTAAAACCCAAACAATTGTAGCACAACACAACACAACTCACTACATTATTCTTTTCAAATTATTTGCTTTGAGTTAAATGACTCTGCCTTGCAGCCATGATAAAATCTACGATGCTTGCTATACTCTGCACCTATATTAGCATAGTTTGTCCATGTTAATTTTAAACTTTTAATCTTCTGAAATGATCCTGCTCCTTTTCCACGGGCAGAGAGAGAATCTAGCTGAGCATGTGCAGAGTTAGCATCATCACTCTAGCTGGTTCCTGACTGGTGTAATTAGTTGAGTTACAACTGACCTTGTTATGATTGCCCCCAGTCTCCCCTGTTACCATAAATGGCAAGAAAAGAAAAGCAGCAAATACTTTTAATAAGCTGGAAAGAACAAATGTTTGACATTTTTGCTTGATTATCAGGATAGTTGGCAATTAATTTACTTTAGATTGATTAATTGATTATGTGACTAATTGTTGCAGCTCTAGACATGAGGGTGCCATGAATCTTCTCGCCTAACTATGAACAAGAAAGCTAATAAGCTTGTTTATTTAAACATGTATTTGACTGTCACATGCTCAAGGACAGCTCAGTTCTAATTTATTATGTGTAACACAAGTGTAAACAGCAGCAGCTTTTAATTTGGTGTCATCCAATTATCAGATACACTGTTCCTCCCAGCAGTGTGTGTGCATGAAACCATGAAACACTAAGGTGATGCCCTGCCTCTTTGCATGTGTCACCTTGACTTTTGTCACACAGCTTCCGTTGAGTCACTTAGTGAACACTACCCCCCCTTTGCACCTGACATGCAGGAGAGCAGGATTATTTGGTGGAAGTTGTAATTGGAACATACTGATGTTGTTTCATGATTCCTGTGGGCATCTGCCCTGCTGCTCACGGCTCTCAGTGCTGGTAGAGAGATCCATATTTTTTTCACAGTGCATGACACTGCCTCGACTTCAAATGTATGTCATGTCGCAAACAACACTCTCTTCTTCTCTTGGCTTTATGAATCTTACATTTTATTCCTTCTGCTTTTTCCTCAGTCCCTGGTCTTTTTTTGGAGGTTACTTCACTGTAAATAACTCAATCTTTTATGATGGGGATGCACTCACCTACAGTGGCTGGTGTGAAACCTGAAACTTTAATTACTTAGAAATGACATTTAGTATTTATTTTTTGCCGAGAATGTGCCTTCTTTGGTTGGTGGGGTGAGGGAGCTGACTGAGTTCACTGCGTGTTACTCTTAAGTGGTGTCAGTATTACAGTTTGAGTTTTTACAGCTAGTCATTTTCAATGTAGAATAGCCATTTTCAGACATTTTATAGACCAAACAACTAACCGATTAATCAAGAAAAGGATCAACTGATAAAATGACACTGAAAATAATCATTACAGGAAAGACTTGAAAAATAGGTCCAATTTTGGGACCTTGTTTTCAACTGACAGGATTGTGACAGGATTAATTAATTGATTAATTGAGAAAATAATCAACAGATTAATCAAAAAGAATCAACAAATAATTGTTAGTTGTAGCCCAAATGGAAAAGAAAAGATTTGATGCTTCTCTGGTGGGATGTTGCCTCAGTGGCATGTGTTTCTGCACATTGTTAAATGACAGATGAATAATTTTCCACAAATAAACAACATGGTCTAATATTTTTCAGATATTGAGAATTTTAAGGCTTGATATTAAACCTCAGTACTCTGAAGTAGGTGTCTTCGTGAGTGTGTTTGTCACATCACATATCAAAAACTGTGGAATATTTAAAGTAGCTTGATCAGGCACTTCCCTGTCTATTGATCTATTGCTATTTTTAGAGGGCATTTTATTGAAGGAAAGCTCTTGTTTAGCTGCTTCTGTTAAGACAACACTTACAGGAAACTTCTGGGAAACACGCTTATTCACTTTGGTCCTGATTGTTTGAAATATGAAGCTGCAGCCAAAAGCCTGCTAACTTAGTTGTGCACAAAGTAGGGCTAACCGATATACCTGCAATATATATTACAATAAAATGCTTCATTTCAGTCAATAATTACTGGCAATTTTGAATTGCCTATTTTTAATAAGGTTTAAGAAAAAGGTTGAATTTAATATCCGAGTGCTGTCACAATACAGGAATACTTCGATACTTCGATACAATACCTTGAAAAATATCAATACTTGATACCACTCTGATACCACGGGAATACATTTACACACTGAGGACATAAAGTTTTAGGATAAAGGATGAATAGATGAACTAAAAATGTAACCCTTTTAGAAACATTTGATTCCTTTTTTCAGATTAATAACTACATTTTCTAATTCAGCTCAGAAATGATGCAAAGTTAATAATGCTGTGTGTTATCCACAACAGCATCTAAGTGTGTGTGTGTGTGTGTGTGTGTGTGTGTGTGTGTGTGTGTGCGTGTGTGTGTGTGTGTGAACTTGCTGTCAGAGAGAGGAGAGAGCATGAAAGTGCAGCTGTTGCTACTCCAGAAAATGAGTATTGAAACTATTTAAATATTCAGAATTGATATGTGCTGCAAACAGAGATTTTTGACAAAATATATTTAACCACTTTTTAAATTTAATCCCTACCTCACACAACTTCAGTGCACACAGGTAAAAGACTGGACATTAAAATACTCAAAAAACAAAAACAAAAAAAACAACTGCCATACTGGAGAGCTTACCTCTCCTTTTTTATGACCTCCTCACCATCTACACTCATTTTCTGAGTTCACGCTGTTTCTGTTTGTGTGTGGTGCAACTGAACAAAACATCTGTTAAATGTCGTGTCACTCGTAACCCGCTCCAGTATCAAGGATATGACAGGCTACAGGCCAAGACATATTATTTATGTGCTTTCATGGCAGTTTGCATTTAATGCATTCAAGTAAAACCACTGACTGTTATATTTAACAATTTTCTTAATGCTATTGGTGTCTATTGCCCATACATATCACTACTGTTTTATTGCCCAGGCCTAGCACAGAGACTGGAAATGGTGGAACCAGACTAGTGACCTCCTAGAGTCTCCACTGGTTGCCAAGCAACTGGTCTGGAAACAGTCTGGCACAAAATCCCTTGTACTATGGTGATTTGTCGATTTTACACTTTGGTTTTGTGCAGATTAAATGCAGCATGTCAGTTAATGAGTGCTGCTGGTAGGTCCTTACCTCTGGACAGCGCCAGGCTGGCTGTTTCCCCCTGTTTCCAGTCTTTGTGCTAAGCTACGCTAGCTTGCTCCTGGTAGCAGCTTCATATTTACAGGACAGACATCAGAGTAATCAATCTTCTCATCTAACTAAAGGCAAGGCTTTTTCTTTGGTGCAGCTGCATTGAGACTTTGGCCTATTTTGTTGAATGAAAAGGATTTTGTGGAAAAATATGTTCATATTCCTAAAACAAAGATAGTGAATAGTGATAGGTTATCATATTAGCACCAGAAGTGAGATGTTTCAAACCATACCCAGCTGTAAACATTTGCTTTTAGTTGTGATTTCGTCTGCATATTATTTTCACAGATGTGTTCACATTTGTGGAATGCTTTTTACTTCAGCTGTGAGCTTAAGAGATATAATCACCACCCTCATCAACATCTGCATCAGCAGCATCATCGACCCTGCCATCAGGCATATAGTCTTCATCATCAGCAGCGCAGCCATTATCCTCATCTTCATCATCCACTTGATCCTCTTCTTGACCGTTAACTCATCTCTGCATCAGCTGTTATCCTGATGACTTATATGTTGCATAATTTACACAGAGAGACGTATAACCCTTCCAATAACTGTAGTGCTCAAAATGTGATGTTTCTCTCCACACTGTATACGGCACAAATTGTTTTTATCAGTTAGCCGAAAGTAGCCTTTTGAAAATACAGATTTTACTTGTAAATATTCAACAATAACAATCATGACAACCATTTTTGTAACATTTGTGGTCATGGTCATGCTGCTGTTGTGTGTGTGCCTATTATTTCTCTTCACAAACTGCCAATTTGTCTTGCTGAGGGAGCTCTCACAGATACAGACACACAGAGAAAAACTGTGTCTTTACTGCACCTTAAGATTTAACTGTGATAAATATGAGCAGATACGGTGTGGAGGCTTGAACCACACTCGGGCAGAACAACCAATTTAAAGTATCTATCTATTTGCAGGAAGACTATGTAAGCCATAGAGTGAGTGCATGTCAACAGAACAGGAGTTACCATTTTCTCAGTGGCACAGGGCACTGTAACAGCTGACATTTTCACAAACCAGCAAGCCAGGTAATTAGGTAGCTAACTACATAACACTAGCTACAAGCATAAACATGGTACTGTGCTCAGTACCCTCATTAAATGAATGTAAATGTACTGTAGGCGTACTAAAGGATAAAATGCATGCACATCTGCTTGCTACATAGCTGTAACGGTAATACCATTTGAAATGCTTTCCTCAGAGATGTATTTTGGTTGGATTCCCACAGCAAAAAATGACAAGACAGCAGGCAGCATCCGCTTATATGTTTGCACGCTGCAAAATCAACCTGTTATAATCACCGTTTCCATCCAATCCAGCAGGAGCAGAGCACCACACTCAAGAGGTGGAGGTCGGGTTGTGGCTACCAGGGGCTCAGCTGAGCCACAAAGGCTCACAAACATCATTAGACAGAGCTGAGCCCTGGCATGACTACCGTCAACATTAAATCACTCATACTTCAGTGTTTGGGGAAAAAAGGGATTATGTGCAGAACATGGTCGTCACTCAACAGAACTATTTGTCTTAGCTATATTTTTTGAAAAGACTGACATTGTCCGCTTGCCACCCACTCTACTCTGTTGCAGCACATAATGATGTGAGTGATGTGTGTGGACGAGCAGTGGATGGCGTGGAGCGCCATTTAGTCAGACGCCGTCAATCTTGCACAGGTAAGCCAAAGTAGGAATGAGTGGGAAAATCTTTTAGCCTCATAAATGCATTTGAAATTCTGATGATATGGTGTAGTGTCTCGCTGTGTGGATATTTTAACAAAATGCTTCCTGTCTGAGCAGGTGTTCAGACGAATATCAGCCCTGCATTTTAAAAAAAGCAAGGGGCTGCGTGGTGGGTGTTGGTGGGTGAGACATGAAATAGAATCAAGGATTCAACAGAAAAGGTTTGCTGATCACTTGCAAGCAGGCATTTTCTCCCCTTATAGTATACACTAAGTCTATAGCTACTCCTGCAACCGTATGAGGCTGTAATGCTCATTACACACCAGGAAAGAAAACTGCTGGATCGAAGAACAAATTTTCTATTCTTAGATCAACTGTTGCAGTAACCACTGTTTTCCTAATAACAGTGAAAGCATGTTAAGTGCAAGTTCACAGTAATGAAGGGCATACAGTCAGTTAGCTTAACACCTAAGTAGTAGAGGATAATTTTCAAACAGGCTGATTAGTGAAACAAGTCTTCCTGACATTACAGCACTACAATAAATAGACTTAACTTTGACAAAACAATGTAGCGTCATTAGGTACCGAGAGAGAAACGATGGCTGAAACTTTGCAGAGGATGAACGGACTCACAGTAACACAATGAGCTGCTGTCAAGTTGAGTAACCCTGTCTACTTCACCTGTCTCTCTTTCAATAGGAGGAGGGGGTGGGGAAGGTGCAATGGTTGGGTAAATACTGCTTGAGTTCTAAATGAATTGATATTTGGCATTATTTTTGGCATTTAAGTAAGCGTTTTTTGACCTGGCAGAGGTTCCTGTTGGCCGCAATAGACGGCCACAGTGTAAACATTGATGGGACATAGCTCGGATGGTATCTATTTTTTCATACTTTGATACCTTGCTGACATTTTACTGGGGTGTATGGCATCATGGCAATATTTGTCTAAAACTGGTGTAAAACAGCTCAACTCAACTGTACTCCACTCTACTGTAGTTTTCCCTGAATGTAGGTGGAGCTGATTGTCATAGCAAACTATTCCTGCAGCTGTAAAACAACACAGACAGGAGCTCATCTTTGGTCGTGAGAACCTGCAGCTATGTATTCAATAACAAACTCAAACCGACACTGTACATTTACTGCCAGACCAACAACTTCACTGCGGACCTTTACCTTTGCTCAGCGCGCATTCACCATCAATCTCTGCCAATAGGTCTGTCACTCACCCTCTCCCACGCTCGCTTAAGTTAAAACTCTATAGTACGCTGCACTGACCAGGACGTATTATTCAGTGTTCGTTGGCTTCCGTTTATCACCGGGACTAAAGCCAAAATAAAGTGTGATATCAGTTTTACAGAAAGAGGAGCGCTTGCATTTATGGTGGTATTGAAAATCACACCTGGATTTCTTATTACCCTGGTACACCATTAATACCTTTATACAGCCCCCCAAAAATATTTTCCTTATCAATTGTTCTGCCAATATTTTCTTAGTTAATCAATTAATTGTTTGATCTATAAAAGAAAAAAAAAACAGTGAAAAATTCCCATCAATATTTACCAGAACTCCTGACCAACAGTCAAAACCTCAATCAAAAAAAAATGTTGGCACTTTTTGTCTTAAAAAAAATTACTTAAATGATTAATTACTATTTCAGATTACTGAAGTACTTTCCAATTAATTTTCTGTCAATGGGCAACTCTAATTGACATATTTCTTTGTTGGACAGATGCTGTAATGTCTATAAAGCCACAAACTCCAGCACAGCTGACAAAAAGACAACAGAGTGAATTTCTGTCATCAGAGTTTGTAAGAAATAAATTACATTTCTGTTCATAGATGTTTTTTAATCATCACAAAGACGCTCACTCTCTCATTTAACATGCAGCAGAGGTTAGCATACAGTGGCAAAAAAAAAGATAATAAAATAAAAACACTGACAGCATTTATGAAGTCAATTAACACCAGTGTGCGATTGCTCACAGACAACTAATGTGGGATAACATCTCATCAGGACATCCCTGAAGCTTCTGAAAGACGATCTACACACGCACATATAAATGCGTGCGCGTACACACACACACACACACACACACACACACACACACACACACACACACACACACACCCCTGTCTCTGAAGATGTTTTTTAATTTAAACTGTCAAAACATACACTGATCTGAAAGCAATAAAGAGAAAATACACTGTCAGGGACTTAACATTTACAGTACAGATATCAAAGATCAATGAAGCCCTTCTGTAACTGTGAAACTTCATAAATTTGCACATCTTTCAGACTCTC
>JAJHUR010000270.1:0-10393 GCA_027495735.1 Lutjanus campechanus
GAGTCTCATTCAGCTTTCTGCTTTAGCGTCTACTTTTGTGGATTATAAAAACTCAAAATGACACCCCATTCCCTTAACCAGCTATTCTTATTTCAGTAAAAACATCACAGTTAGGTTTCTTAGTATTGTGCATCTGACGTCATGATGACTTTTTCAGATTTTCCCTCAAAATTCAACCCGCAGTTAAAGAAAGTGAGTCTAATACAAGACAAAATTGTATTTTGTGATCAAATAATGTATTTTGTCAGATAAAAATTGTTACACCTGAATTGGTTAAGTTGTGTTGTTTAAGTTTTCTGTAACTAACTGAACCAAGCGAGGCAAACATTAAGTCAGGCTAACGTTAGCAATTATATTAAAATTTACGGGTGTTATAGTAAAATAACACACCAAGGTTACTATAAACCACTACTTTTTCTGAAACCACACTATTATGTTGCTAGGGAGCAACATTGACTTTTGGGTAAAGCAAATAACTGAGTTAGAAAATTGGAAACTTTTAAGTTGACTTGGCTTAAATTAAAGTAGGATTTATGCAAACTGTTGATTTGAAAGCAATCAGATTATTTTTTCTTTTAAAGTTGGTACAACAGTTCTGTTTTTTTTCAGTGTCAGTCTGGTTAATTCTTCTGTCAGCACCCTTCACCAAGGCACTGGCTTAGAACAGGAGTTGGTCCCCGGGTGCTGCACAGTGGCTGCCCACTGCTTCTAACACTAAGGATGGGTTAAATGCAAAGATCAAATTACCCTCCAGGAATCAATAAAGGTTAAACTGATAACTTGACTCAGTATCACTGACCCCCCATGGAGTGATAAGTCACTATTCACAAGAATGTAATTCAAGTGACACCTGACAACATTTCTTGTTTGAAAGATCATTATTGAGGCAATTTCAAGTCTATTTCAGTGCCTTGTCAAGCTTGTTACTGTGTTAGTCTATTCCCAGTAAATGGGTCTGTAATTCTTATAATTGGCTACATTCAACTGGGAAGGGGGTTAATGAATTCCCTTCATAAATTATTCTTTTTTTAATTGTTTGTACCGTAGCTATTACATCCAGTGTTTTGGACATTTTGTATCCCCATCTCTTTCACTGTGCTGGCACAAAGGTTTTTTTTTAAAAAGTAGCTAAGTCATTCATCTTATACTATATAGAGGAGCTACTCTATTTGCAATGTGTAAAAGATGAGGGCAGAGTTCATGGTAAAAGATGGCTGTCCTGGTGTGTGTTGTGTAACTAACGGCTGTAGAGATGAGTGGTCCTGTGATGAATGGTGCCGTCATGCGCAGCTATAATCACGCCTACGCATGGCTTCCTGCATAATTGATTTTTAATCCCCTAATAGAAAGTAAATCACACGAGCAAAGCCTGCTTTAGCACTGCCTGGGAAAAAAGTGAATAATAGCAAAGAAAGAGCGAGAAGGGGAGAGAGATTTGGGGGTAGAGGATGAGATGAAAATGAAAAGTAAACATATAAGGGTATAAAATAGAATTAAATATCTTTTCAAGTTGTTGCATTACACAGAAAAAAAATGTCTTGCTATATTTGCTGCTACATTGTAGTTGAGGGATGCTTTACCAAAGTGGGCATACATGATATCACTGGGACAGAATGTATTATGATGCCTTGTGAATCTCAGCCAAGATGATATTGTTTGGAAAGAGTAATGAGATATAGATTGAACCGTCAGGTGATACAGGGGCAGATTGCATCTGTCATCCAAAATAAACATGGATGACACACCATTCATAGGCTGGACAGTGCACTGCCAAGGAACTGTCATTCGGACAGAGAAAACAGGCCCAGAAATACATTTTACTCAGTATACAAAGGTGATGCTTAGAGTGGATTGTATTGGGATGATTTTTCTTGTATTTGAAGAGTGAGATTTTGGGGAAATATTTGTAATTTGCAGGTGTCACATGAGTATTTCGGTCAACATGGTTTTATCCCTGCCGATCAGAGGGAATCATGTGATCGGTGCAGCTTGTCCGCAGCTAATCTAAAATACTGCTGGAATACTGCTTTTTTTTTTTTTTAATGGTGCAAATTCATGACTGTATGCTGAAGGACCTCTGTGATGGCTCCATGCCGGCAACAGCTGTGGCCACAGACATTATGCTTTCAGGTCATCCCATTCCTGTGAAAGTGATATTCAAGAACGCACAAACGACCAGTTGGACTCAAGGATGACTTCTGGTAGTCAAAGGTCAAGGTCATAGTGACCTCACGAAACACACCTTCGGCCATAACTCAAGATTTCATATGCTAATTATGACAAAATTACACAAACATCTAGTAGAATGAAATGATGAGGTGATGGAATTTTATATCCAAAAGGTCAAAGGTCAGTTTCACTGTGACATCATAATGTTCAGCTCTCTATCAGCCCTCTATACTCGTCTTTAAAAATAGTCTCTATGTGAAGACAGGATGTTTCTCACTGGAAGTTATTTACTGGAATCACACATGTATAGTAATAACATTCTCAAACCTAATTTACTTACTAAAACAGAAAACCCATACACTTTCTGAATTCCTCGTAAAACACACTTCATTCAAACTAGACAGAAAACATCCAAAACTCGCCATTACTGCCTTTGTTAGTCTCTTCATTGTTACAAGTGTGCATGTTCCTGGCAACTAATTTCCCTGACGATTAAATGGAAATTTCAACTGAGACTAGTCAACTAGTCTAACAATAAGAAAACATAGCAGTAAAATTGAGCACAGTTTATTATTTGATAATGTTAAACCTCGTCCGAAAAAATACTGCGTGTCTCAAGAGTCATTTGAAGTTGTTTATCACAATCTTCCAATGACCTAATCGCATTATAAAATGTGTGCCACTTTGCATTGTACATTATATGAACGAGTGGTTATATACCAGTTTATTCTGAAGCAACCTACATTCAACCTTATTTCATTTTCTAGATCAAAGTACCGACAAACTGTGCTTTTTTTTTAGCTGTCATCTGTCCCCCTTTGTTGATAACAACATCCAGGCCATTGTACATGAATAAAATATTGCTAAAGAGTTTAACCGACTAGTATTTCTGGTGCCGACTAGTGAGGGTGGTGACGTTTAATAGTATAGTCGAGTAATCATGCACATCGCTTGTTCCAACAATCACCAACTCTGGTCCAACCAGCGATGGATTCAACCCATCGCTGATAAGCAATATATTAATCAAATCTTGTTTGAAATCTTGTTTTAGCTAGCGATAACATATGTGGGGGTCATGTTAATGTTGGTGGAACTGCAAATCTCACTTGGTTGCATCTGGCAGCTGTGGTGGCATTGCAGTAGGTGCTTCACCATCTGCTGCCTGACAGGGATCTGCACTCTACTGAGTGGACTCTCTAGTTTTGTTATGTTTATAGCTCCTCTGGTAAGATGGACAAGATCATTTACTTCATTGGAGAATCGAGAGAGGACAAATGCTTCACCACAGCAGCCACAGCTTTAGATATGGAGATGAGCTGGTATTGATTTGAATGGTCTGCCCACTTGGGATGTGGATTTACATCTAACTCACTTGTTTGCTGCTCGTCCTGTTGCGGTCACTGAGCTGATGACTCAAATTGACCAACTGCTCTAAGTGTAAGCAAGAAGGAAAAGGAGTACGGACAGAAGGAAGGACAAATAATGTCAAAACAAGGAGTCAGCGCAGACACAGCTCTGATAATTGTCGGCACGCGCTCTGTGCTATGAAAGGGAGAGCCGGTGTGAGATGGAGCCAAGGACTTGCTGTCACGAGACGTGCCAGCCACCCAGCCTGAGGAAGATGGAGGAGCCGGGAGGAGAGAAAGACAGAGAGGAAGAGGGAGCGAGCACAAGAGATAAGAATGAAACACTCCAACAGCTGTCTCTCTGACTGTCTCCCTGACTGATGAGATTAGGACAGCCGTGTAATTGCTTCCAAAAGGTGGGAATTATAGATGGCGTTATTCTATGGGCAATGTAAGGTCGAGTCAAATAGGAACCAAAAACCGATATCTATATTTAATTATCAGAAATAATGAAATAAAATAAAGCGTGTCAAGAACTCAGTTTTCAAATTTGAGACTGTCTATAAAAACAACAGAAAATGCCCAAAAAACAATTTCAAGGTGAAGGAATTTGAATTAGTTGGTTGACAGTAAATTAATCTATAGCATTTATTTAGTAAAAATACCAAATATGTTACAGCATCTCGGTATAGATTTGTTTAATTACGTCGGTTTCATTTGTTCGTTCTATTAAAGCAATCTGAGGATCCAACTTAGAGCTATGGTAACTTCACATATTTAGATTTCTTTAAAGATTTTACTCTGCCTGTTCAATAAATTATATTTGATAGAGTAATTGATGATCAAAATATTAATTGCAGCCACATTCAGTAGGCTACTTGATCTTGTAAACTTGTAACTTGCTTTTTCATAACATAAGCTTGTTGTTGCCATCTGTTGGTTTGAAAGCTGCAGTGCACGTCACATACTGTAGTCATTCACTACATCAGTGCCACACTGATTCAAAAACATGAGCTCAAATGTTCTGAGACCTAAATGGGGCTCTAATTACATGAGCAGCGGCACAGTGCAGAACACGGTCAGGTGTGCTCCGCCCTGTGTGTTGTGGGTATGCCAAACACAGTTTTGGTATTGTTCATAGCCAGACTCATCTTGTGCATCTGTGCTGCACAGGATACAGGATGGGACAAGACAGAATGCACGATTGTACATGTGTCTCTTTCAGAGCGTGTGACAATCTTGGCTTTGGCTGGGTACCACTTACATTTGAAACAATATAGACAGTGGTACCTGATCTTGGTAACGGTATTTTCCTCACTCTGTAATAACAAAAATGTAATTTCAGTTGTAAAAACACAGCCAAAACTGCTAAATTTCAACATTTACATTTACATTCACATTATTTAGAGCATTTTACACACCACATGAAATAAAATCCTTCGCTACTTCACTCTCCCAGTCTCCACAACCTCCAGCCTGTCAGTCTATCCCCAGGGCATCTAACACTGTTGTCTGGGTCTCACAGGAAGCACAAGTGATATCTTTCCTGTTATGTTGTTGCTGACATCACAACGCTGTGCTTGCATATTGTAATATTTCCCCATTAACAGTCTGCAATGCACAAATTTCAGTTTCATACAAACGTTTTGGACATAGTAATAAATCTCACGTACTGTGTAAGTGTGCTAAATAGTATGTTAATAAGGAATTTCAGATGCAGCCAGTGGCTGAGTGGTTGGGAACGCTAGAAAGAATGCTAAGCTAACATCAACTAAGACAGCGAAAACGCCCAGTTATCTCCAACAACGACTTGTCCAATGAGCTAATTAATCAGCTGAAGATGTTGATGAAGTTGTCGATGCCTCACGTCAAGTTTCGCTGTCCACGGGGGGTTAAATTACACTGATCAGATGCTGACTGCAGGTCTGCAATCATTAGCTCTTCAGCTTTCAGACATATTTTTTTGTTTGGGGAGGTGTGCTGCTCTGGCCAGCTTTTCTTGTCTGCTTTTGAAAAGTTTAACTGTACTTGCGACAGCTTTTGGCTCTCCACAGCCCTGACTCACTGTGACTTGAACAAGCTGCAGGAGTGACATTGTTGTCTCTGTATATTCTCAGCCACTCTCTCACCCAGATGCGGTCTCAAGTGCCAAAATCTGGCGCTGATTACGTTAAAGTAAAGTTGTACTCAGGAGTATCGACGTATTTCGGGCGGTACCCGTAAAAGTAGCTCTGGTGCCGAAATCTGGCACCAATCGACTTAAACATAAGTGGTAGTCGTTCGTCAGTCCCCTTAAAGGTACTAGGTACCTAACCTCAGTCTTGGCCAATTGCAGTATGCAATACAGCAGCTCAACTATGCTGCCAAGAGGAGGAAACATGTCTTTTTATCTTTCTGTTTGATGGCACATCCACCAAAATCCTTAACAAACTACAGTAACATCCAACACTCAGCTGTCCCTCCACTGCTTCAAAACCTCCACCAGTTTCCATTCAACAAAGAATCCTGTTCAAAATTCTCCTCTTCACCTACAAAGCCCTCCACAACAAAGCCCCCTCCTCCTGATTTCACTGACCTCCTGAACTGACGTACTCATGCCTGTATCCTCAGATCTGCTGACACCAACCCCAGGCACCAGACCTGGGGGGGGAGGGGGGGAGGGGGGAGGGGGGCACCCTTCTCCACAGTCCCCCCCCCCCCAAAAAAAACACGTAAGACATTCTCCCTCACTCTTGTGTATAAAAACGGCACTCGAAACCCAACATTAACCATTTCAATCATTGTCTTTTTCTCTTTCTACCTTTGAGAACCTTTTAAAGCGCCATACAAATAACTGCATTATTATTGTTTGCAGTTAAATACACCATAGAGTCATAAATAAGATGAAAAAGGAATTTTAAAAATCTGTGTAGTTTTTTTTTTCTGTTTGTATTCAGTTAGATTTGACTGTTTTACATGCAAAAATTAATTGCTGGGATGTGGGAATAAAATAAATGCCTCTTTAATCTTTATATTGCAGAATAATTGTGATCCTTGGTAATGATCCACAAATAAATTAGCATTTTAAAAATAACAATATTTTGTTCCTGGGAACACCACTATAAAATTTACCCCCAAAACGATCTCTGTCATATTGTTGTATTGTGTTGCTCATCACAGCCACATATCTACCTGTATTGTGATTAAAAATGCAGCGCTTCAGGCGATGCTTCAGCCAGCCTTGTTAAAAAGGAGATGACGCATGCAACTGTACTGTAGCCCCAAATACTCGTTTTTTTTGGATGGAGACATAGGGGGAGGACTGGCGGGAACAGATGGTCCAGAGGGAGTTGTTAGCGGAGAGAAAAGTTTTAATTGATCTCCGATATTCATGGAACTCTGAATGGTTTTCAAGAGCTTATAACTGCATTCATTTCGTACATACTGCACATGATGTGTCATAGCGTGCAAAGAATGCTGAAGGTTTTTCTTCATTGTTTTGTTTTCTTTTGTTTAAGTACTGTAAGTTCATATTCCCCTCCACACACATACGCATGCAGTCACTTTGTTCTTGTGTACTTTCTGAACAATAAGCGTTTCTGACCTTGGTGATGGAAAGACAACTCCTCTCAGCTGCTTTGAACTGTTTTTTGACGTCCTGCATAATGGTTAGTGACTGCATACCTCTCACCATGTTCGCCACTCTTCCATTGTGTACAAAGACACTAGATCTATCCACTTGGAATGCCTCACGTAATAGAAATCATTCAAGCACCAGGAAAAAAAAACACCTGCTATTCAATATGTACAAAAAGCTAGAAAATCTTTGAAAACAGAAGAAAGTCAGACAAATCCTCTCATTCATGTAATAAGAATTTATCGATGAAAAGCGTGTTACATCTCTCGCACTGATTTTTAAGAAGGAATCTGTCACTCCGATAGGCTCTGACAGCATTTGTAGAGGGGAAATTAGCAGCAGTATTGCACAGGCTAGATCAAAGACATTGTATTTAAATGTAGATGTCATAACGTGGCAGTGCTTACTCTGAGCCCTTTGCATTTCGCGGGGATGCTAAGGAGATTTCCATCTGTCTCGTTTGGGTTCAATCCTGATGTTGACACCATGCGTTCAGCCCCCATATTAGAATAAATAGCCCTCCGAACCAATTTGCTTCAAATATAGCAGTAGTGAACTGGGTCAGCTGGATCAATTTTAATGTCATGTTAATGATTCCCCATGTGTACCGTGTTCTCTGCAGCTACACTCTTAGAAATAATAGTGCTGCTAATTAGAACCATATAGGGTTCTTTGGCTTGTCCCCACAGGAGAAGCTTTTTTGGTTCCTGGTTGAGTCTTTTATAAAGGTTCCATTTGGGACTCTCATATGCCTTTTCCACCAACATTGAACAGGCCTTGCTATGGTTCAAGCACCTGTTGGTCCAGAACCTGAAAAGGTGGCTCCTAGCTAGAACCAAAAAAGCACATTCTCCTTGAGAACCGAAGTGGGCGTGTCATGTTCTACAGGTTGTTGTGCATTGTCCAACCTCCCCTGTTAATGATGTTCTTGATTCCAGTGGTTCTGTTAAAAACAGGTGGAAATGCAGGCCGGTTCACTAGATAGCGCCACAAGATAGCACCAAGGTTCTAAATATCTTGGACGGAACAGGTTTAAAACCAGAGCTTCTTTGGTGGGAAAGGACCCTCAGAATTGAAAATATTCTATTGTCACTCTCTCCTTTTTTTCTGTACTGCTTGAGTTGCTATGATATGTGAATTCCCCCAGTGTGAGATCAATGAAGTTTATCTTATCTCATTTTATCTTAACCGAGGAGTTCTATGTAGAACCTTTTCACCCTTTAAGGGTATCAACAAGAACCCACTCAGGGAGTTCTACCAAGAATTCTCTCATATTCAGCAGGTTTCCTCTCGGGGGAATTTATAATTCAGGGTTTAATGTAGAATCCATCCAGACGGATCTAAAAATATATTTTATAAGGGTTTCACCAATAACCCTCTTGTCTTCCAAGGGATCTATGAAGAAGCATGTTGTATTCTACAGAATCCAAAAGGTTGTATATTGTGGTCATCCATAATTGTAAGAATCTAAGTTATAATTACCATTGCTAAAAAAGCAGAATATCTATTAACAGCTCTGCTTTCAACAATTCTAGAACTTACTTGGAAAAGGGTTGTTAATGGAACCAATACTCATACAAAGAGGCCTTAATGAACCCTTTCTTCAAAAAAAAAGGGGGGGTCTTCAGAAGCAAATTGTTCTGGGTAGAACCTCAGCACTTCAGGAGGAACACTTACATGTATTTTTAAGAGTGTGTATCAATCCAATATACACGTACACTCTCAGCTAAATAAAAGTTTTTGTTTCATTTGGAATTCATTTCAGCCCATATGTTCATATTGTGCAAACATTTGCACACATTCACTAATGGCATGCTTTATGTATTTTCACATTTTCCACACAGGATGTTGCTCCATAAAATAGCTATAGGTACTCTTGAGAGACATTTTCAGCTTCCTGCAGTAACCTGATTTCTTAAAAATGTCAAAGAGAAACCTAGTTTCCCTCATCAGAGTAAGGGATTGAAGCCCAGTTAACAAGCTCCATTTTTATGAGAGAAAGACTTTTTGGCCATGTATATATGCTTAACCAGGCTTTGAAGACTTTTTTTTCTTTACAAGACAAGAGCGTGTGTGGGTATGACAAAGACTTCAAACAAGGCAGTTTTCACTGTAGTGTTGTGAAATGAAAAGACACATTGTTATAGCGTTGCGTCCTTGTATCTAAATTGCATTCAAAGCCAGACTAAAAGTAAAACTGAAACAAAATAAGTCTAAAAATATCTCTTTTCACAGGTAAACAGTATGGCATTTGTACAATTCTAAATCATTTGCAAGTTAGGAAGAACAACGGCTTTCATGTAGAGGCCTTGCTCCTCTACAACCGCATATGTGGGTGTGGTTGAAATATTGGGGTAGTTAAAATAGCCTAAATAGCTCTAGATGAGGTAACAAAGGTTATCCATGTTCAAACAAAGAGCTCTTGTGTTCCCTAAGTGCAGTGTTGTACTGGATGTTGTTGCTGGCTCTGTTGGCAGCTGTAATTAGAGGAAAGTATTTGTTAAATATTTCTGTTTACATAATAACTCTTTTTCCAGTACTCCTGATATTATCACAGCGAGCGCATTTTGTTTTCTTTCTCGCTCGTTCACACACACGCACACTCACACACAAATTATCCTTATTCAAAAGCTTCCTGAAGGAATGAAAAATGTTCCAAGAGATGATGATATATATTATACAAATGAATACATGTGTACAATTATTCTGCAGGCTGAGTAGATCTTTCACAGAAACCCACAAACAGAAAAGGTGGACTATGAAAAAAAACAAAACGGCACCCAGAATTTAGGAGTGAATGGAAGTAGGAGTTTCAGTGGCTAGAATATCACACATTATTAAGGACATAATGTACTGCAGTGTAAGAAAGTTTATATTTTGGCCACCAAATTCAGGCCAGTGCTTAAAGATGTTAGCGTCTATCCCTGCAGCATGATCACACAATGGCCATTCCAGTCCTGAAAGGGACTTTAATTAAAATAACGTGTTGCCCCACAAAATAATGTAGTGTTAGCTGATGATGTGATCTTTGACTTTGAAAATAATAGTGTTGCTACTGTAGGTGATCAGCTAGTTAGCTGGATATGCATGCACACATTTGGAGATTTAGCGGATAAATATACCGTTTAATCCATTATATTTATTTTTGTTGTTGTATTTTTGGTTTTACAATGTAATATGTAATGAATATCCTAATGGACACTGCTACAACAGGTGGAGAAATCAAGTGCTTGACAGGCCCGTCATTATAGATGCTGAGCTA
>JAJHUR010000270.1:10413-24322 GCA_027495735.1 Lutjanus campechanus
GGGGGGGGGGGGGGGGGGGGGGGGGGGGGGGGGGGGGCTACCAAATGGTGTGTTGCAAGTGTGTTTTCTCTCAACAAAGCCTGTCCTCTCACAGAAAAAAACAAAGTCATTCACATAAGCTACACTGAAATATAGCGGCCTTGGTTATAAAGAAATGAGGATTTCTGATTACTGACCATCTGCATTTGAATACAGAATGTTTTACACCCCTGTTCTTTTCTGTACATGTAAACACAGTGAATCCCTTTGTTAACGACCTCAGCTCACAGGACAGTGGTGAAAGGTAAAGCCATCCTTACATGAAAGCTTTGTATTAAAACTGACATAAACCCAATGGAACGGAGCTCAAGTGGGGCCCTCCCACTTACTGCTGAGCCTGGTTAGTCATGCATGCTACGGGAATGGAACAGAGCGCAATCACCTTCTCTTTTTTAATGGAGCTGTCAAGCCAATCACCAACCTCTGCCGGCCACAGCGGCTGAGGGTGTATGAAGAGGCACTAAGCCAGCTGATGAGCCCTGGAGCCCTGATCACTTGCTTATAAATTCGGCATGCATGATGTCACGCGTGTGGGGAGAGACAATGCTGAGAGCAGGAACATACAGTACATGTGTGTAGGAAAGTGTGTGAATGCAGTCAAGGGATTTCACTAATGTTTGTTTTATAAATGTGTGTACTGCCTGTGTGCCTACGTACACACATGCACCTCTCTAATACTTAAGTGTCCGTACGGATATGTGTATAAAAAGAGCTGTCAGTCAAATCCTTGTCTTCGCTGGTGTGTTGAAGACATGTCACTGATGATGGTGTTGTGATGGAGCAGCAAAAGGGGATTCTAATGAGATCCCAGGAAGAAGAAGAGAGCAACATCTCCATGATCAGCCTTTCAAGTGGAGGGCGGTTGGGTCAGGCAATGGAAATTAGACTGGGAACATGAGAGGTAGGGCATGACATGACTGATATGAACTGACATTACTGGACTCTATGCAGAAGCAGAGGCATCACCAAGCGAGGATGCCTCTCAGCTCAGTATAACATGGATCAGATTATGCAGCTGTGTTGGACTGCATGTGATCATGTCCAGAGCACGTACATACAGTAACTGATGATTAGATTAAGTGCTCTTGATAAGGTCTGAGGTCAGCTGGTTTACTCTGTTATGAACACAAAAAACAGTAATAACTAGAGATGTTCACATACCATTTTCCCAAAGTACCCAATATCAAGAGGCAATCCGACACCAGTTCATTAATTACATATATATACTGTACATAATTTAATAGCTGGATACAACTAAAGACTCATTTAAGCCCCTCTTATGTACGAAAGATTCATCTATTTCAAACAATGTAACCCTCACTGCCCACATACTTCCATGTGTCCTTTACATTGGTATTTATGTTAAGCAATACATTCACTAGAGGGCGCTGCTCAGGGTCAAAAAAGTTACCCCAAAGAATATGGATAATAATATGGATGTTTTTCAGCTGATATGATAACTGATAATTACCTGCTTCTCATGGCCAATGCCGATAAGATAATCGATAATTTCACATTTTTGTATTTCAAAATTATCTTCATATAACCCATAGTTTATGCACACATGAGTGTGGGCTCTAGTAAGCAAAGATGGATGATTTAATATTTCATACCTTTGACCGAATCAAATCTAAATGGCATCACTATCACAACAAAATCAAAGAACAGTTCTGACTCTTAAAATGTTTAGTTATTTTTTCTAGTAAAGTTAATCAAAGAAACTTCAGAAATGTTGGTCAGTTCAGATGACATATACTCATATACTATATTTAGCAGCTAATATATGTTGCTGTGGAGATAAAGTTTTGATTGAAGGGGAAAAAACAAAGTTGGTATGAGCAAATACTTTGTTTTTTTAATAAAGATTAAATGATTAATTGATCATCAATGTTTACAATGATTGATGAAGGAAAGCACTTACAATTTGCAACCCTAGTTGAAATATTCTACCTCTTGACAAAGGCAAAAGCAGAGGTAGCGTTGTAGTCGAACCGGTCTGTGCGGCCATTAAATACATTGCAACATGTGGACAGAGAATTCTTTCCACAAATATACAACAAAAGTCATGTCCAATACTTTTCAGGCTGTATCAGAGGTATTTCCAATATTTCTATCGCAACAAACCCTAACCCGAGTAACCGTATTTAAAACTATAGGACAAATGAGGACTACTCACATAATACAGATATTAAAAAGAGATATGTTAATGAGAAAGACAGAGAGAAAAAGATGGAGGATAGGTGCATGAATCCCATTTCATAAGGTTAATTATCAATAATTAAAACCACTGGTGTTTTATCTGGTGATTAGATAACAGGACAGAACCCATATAACCTTCGGGTTATAGCATTCTTGCTTCAGTGAAAAATTAATTTGTGCAATGATTAAATCTGGAGATGGGATAATAAGTAATATAATTAAAGGTTGAGTCCAGAATGTTATATGTAGTTTATTCTATTGATTGCTCAGTAAGGTTCCTTTTTCAGGGCATCAAAAAGACATCGTGGTTTTGTTTCTGCCTGAGCCCTGATTGATGTGGAGCACAGACGTGACACTAGCTCATTATTTCCTTAATCATGGAAATGATGCCAAAAAGATGCAGCACCAACAACGGTTGACTGGCTTCCGCGCTGGTTATTGCAACAAATTGACTAATCTGTTTTAAAGACAGGAATAAATTGTGCATCTCTTTGCTTCTGTATTACCAACTTAATTTCTATATTCATGCAATTTTGTACATGTGTCTCATTGGAATGATAGATATAGCTACACAGTCATTAAGTGAGATCGGAGGTGTTGGTTTGCGACATCCTTGTATGCTTTTAGTCAGTGCAAAAAGTCAACATGCATTTTCATAGATGTACTCCCTTGGATGATAATGCTAACGCTCTTCCCAACAGAGAACTGGCTAATCTGAATATCAAAGCATAGTGTTTTTCAAATGTATTCAGCACGTGTTGTCTCCCAGTGTAGCTCTGACCCTGCAGTAGGAGCCTTCTGTTAAGATTCACACAACCCCATTGCAGTATTCAAGCTGATGCTGCCCATGGGGACCAATATCAAAGACTTCGCTTTCTATTACCAGATTGCATGTTGGAGCTGTGCTGTGATTCCTACCCTCTGAGCTGAAGATCAGCATTTGACACTGAGGAAAACACCATTCTGTCGCAACTCGCTCCGACCGAGGAGCCTAAAACAATAAACACTGTCGAAATGCAAAGGTTATAATGTAGCTACTTCTCTTTCATATGCTGTGTGATGTCAACATGATAGAAACCGAATAACCATTTGAGGATTGGACCCAATTGCACTAAAGATTTCCAGCTGTAATTGTTTAATTTTACGATAATTTTACGCAATCTGCACTATTTTATGAAGTTCATGCGCAGTATCTGGCTGCATGATTTTAAAGCACCTTGATTTGACAGGGATAGTGTACCTTGTAGAGTACTATTTATGATACTGCATACAAATTTGTGTTTTTATAGTACTTTTTAAAATGATTCCTTTTATACATGAAGTTCAGTTTACTCATCATGAGGAGTACTAGTAAAAAAAATAAACCCAATGTTGACAAGGTTATGTTTGGTTGGGAATAATCTTGAAACAGATATCTACATATGAATGCAGAATCTGTAAACAAGGAACAAGATTTTGGTCAGTTTGTAGTCCAAATGGTACTGGTCCATCATGTTTGAGTGGGCTTTGGTTGGATGCAGGTTAACAGTCCACGTGGGCAGCAAAAGGAACACACTGGCCGAAATGCAATCACAGAACCCATCAGCCATAATCTGATTGTGATTTAGCTTTTTGTAAGCTTTTTTAAATTAGTTAATTAATTAAAATTGGCCTCCAGCTCCATTCTTGTGTCTCGAGTTGTTGTAAACAATGACTGGCACATGGAGGGTGTCTTGGCCCACCTGCCGAAAGCTGGCTACACCAGAAACCCCGAAACATTGGCCACTGACCCCAGAGGCTAAATCATCATCATACGATAACCGATGGATTCTGAGATTGTCTTAGGAGGGAGTGTTACAATTTCTATCAGGAAACTTATATTATAATATAAACTGGGGTGTAGGGTTTTAAATAAGTTGCACCATGGGGTATTTCAGAAGCTTGACCCATACCAGAGACAGTTAGGTTCCTGTGAGTCCTCCAGCTGGAGCTACAGCCCTGTAAACCCACACTATGTAAATTCTACCATTAGTGGTCTTTCTCACATTAAAACAATAACAAAAGATGTAGTTTTATGGTGTACTTATTATAGCTTTAACATCATCTGTGTGTGTTATTTGAATTGCATGTTGATTTGATCAAGTTTTGTCTTTTGTTATCACATGCCATTTAAATTCTTTCTTTTCTAAATAACACCCATTCAACCAAAGGAAGTATGAAATTTTGCCAGTTCTGCCAAGAAACTGAGCATCTTTCACTCAAACCCTTTGCTTGTATTATTCATTATAATACACTGCACAACTCAGATGGTGCTGGACCGCAATTTGAAGGAACTATTAGTCTTCCTCCCCATAGAATTGTACAACATTATGATGCATGTCTGCTCGTCTCTTCCTCATCCAAAACTTTTTGGCCTTACTCAGCATAAAGTGTTCACTACCTGCCAAAATGACTTTTGCAGAAGTCGCTCCCTTGACTACCTCCCCTCTGCGGCTTTCCCTCTTATTCACCTGATAACCGTTTGCAGAACTCTAAACTTAAAACTCTGCTGGCACAGACCTGCACCGCAGCTCCCAGCAGCCTTTTCTCTAAATAAGATACACAGTAAGCTGCATATTTTAATCACAACTTGGCTTGTGGCTAAAATTCTGTAATTGGATTAAATAACATTTAATAAACAAAGCTTTCTTAACTAAGGTAGTACAATAGATAATCCAGTGCATCCATTATGGATAACGCATGAGTGAAAGGAGGAAAGGTAGGTAGTAACAAACATGTTTTTTTTTCATTTAAGAATTTCTATTCATCCATCTATTAATTAAACTTAAAAAATGCTGTATTTTCTCTAATTGGTTGCACCTGCTTTCCATCTCGGGCCCCCATTGTTTTCTCATTATATTTACATTTGTAATATCTGATGATTTAGCAGCTTTTCCTCAGCATGCGCCTCACGGAGTCCCCCTCCTCTGTGACATAGGTACACAGAGACATTTGGCACATTATTTGACAGTCACAAACCAGTGAATCCCCCTGCTTTATTCCAGTGAGTGTATTCAATTTGCTTCACCCTGGGAGACACAGTAGAACACATGCTATCCATCATCGCAGTGAATCAGAGTGAAATGCAAGCTGGAACCTCAGCAGTGATGTATTTGAAAACAGTTGTTCCAACTGCAGTATATACTGTTTGACTTCATATATACTTTTGCGACTACAGACATTTGCTGCACGCCCACTCAGATAAACGCACGAGCTGAAGTTAAAGAGTGTGTTCTGTCTGAGAGCTAACGAGGCAATTTCAATCCGAGAGCGACGTTATTTGATACACATAACGGTGGCTTTGTTTCTTTGAACCCGCACTAATATCTCAGATGTGAGGAGGTTTACTGTATTAGATGTTACTGAAAGATGACTAATACCCTTCCTGATCTGAGAAACCGCTGTTAAGAGTCACAGGAAAGCATGCGCCCTTAAACATTCGCACCTCAGACAAACTGCATTGTTGGTGCATGTGATTGACATGTCAAGGTAAAAGCTTTTCTGGTGTTAATATCAGCCTAGATAACACTTTGAAATTTTTACTGTATTTCAGAGTGCACTGCAAAAAAAATTAATTCAGACTTTGGAAATTTGACAGTGTCTCATTTTCTTCATTAACCACTCCTCAAGCAAGGCTAGACATGTCATCATTGTGATTATATACCAGGCTTCCCACACACTGCAATTTATCCTTCATATTTTACTCTGAATTACCTTGCTGATGGAACTAATGAAATGTGTCCTGTCACGGAGGCAAACGAGAGAAATATTCCTTGGAATAACAACAGACACCATTTTTATTTCTTGTTGCCATTAACAGTGACTTACACCCATTTTGAAGTGACCAGTGAGACACTGCTTTAGGTTGTCTTTAGTCTCCTGCCTTCTGGTTGTTCCAAAGAAGTCAGAATCAATGTTTAAATCATCTTATCACATGTATTTCACTTCAGTATATGTTACCTATACCCCAGTATCTGGCACAAAAGTGATAAAAAAAAAGTAATTTTGTCCGGTATTTAAGAGTTTGTCATTTTCTTTTAAACGATTTGAAATGGTTGATAACTCACCCTGCACTCTGGGGTGTATACAAAATTATTGTCCAATGAAACACTGTTTCACTTATGACGCAGCATAGCACCGAAGTAGAATACATCCATTCAGCAGAGCTGACTGGAGTGTTTCTGCGGAACAGGCCTCACTGTACGAAAGCACAATTTTAGAACTTTATTCAAATCTAAGGGAAACTGGATCATATTTTATGGAGAAAATATTTTCTGGTTTCCCCTGCGATGTCCTCTGGCTGCTCAGCATCAATTCTAGTTTATTTAATTACAGAGTCTCCTGATGAAAAGATGAATTTTCTTGTTGCTAAAGTAACTTAACGAACTGCTCTTAGCTTGCTTCACCACCTTGATACTGCAGCCTAGTCCCTGTTCTCAAACTGGCCTCCGTTGGACTCTGAGGTCTGGTCCAGCTGTGTTCACTTGAAGATCTCAGTCTGGGATGAGTCAGGTAACAGACCCGCTCTCCGTCCTAGCGTTACATCCATGCACTGCTATAGGTACATGGCGGGTGGGTGTAATGTACAGCGCTATTGGCTACTGGAAAAGTCAATCAATGTCAATCAGTGACAAGTCCCTCCTTTGCTGCCTGTTTTACAAAAAATTGTAAGCAATAAGCACTCTGCTAGATGATTCATGGGAACCTTACAAGTAAAATTTACTCACATTTAAATTTTTATACTTTTTCTTGCTGGTGAGTATCTTCTGAAAGTGTAGCGTGGTGCTGATAAAATCCAGTCTGGTAGTACATTAGAGTCGCTGTGCGAGGAAGGAACTTGATGTGATGAAAAAATTCAGTGAAAATCACAACATATTCCAACTATCAGACTGAATTAACGGCTAAAAAAGTCCCACTGAAATCACACTTATTCTTCCCTTCCCTCAGTCAAAACTAATGTCGACGTACTTTTTTAAAAAGTATTAAGAGTTTTTCATTATTAAAAGGAAGAAAAAAGGTCTTTAGGGACATATCCAAAATGCTCCTTTTCATCTCAGCCCGCTGGAGGGGTTTGATTGACAGCAGCTGACAGACTGCAAGAGTGCCAGTGTTACACTGTAGGGAACGGAAAATAAAGTTAACTAACTGGCGCTGCAGCCTACAGTCATGGGCAGACAGCGTGTTGTCAGTGATACTGAGGAGTGAGGACCACACCAGCATCTAACCACCATCTAACCTGAGTGCAGGTATGTTTTCATGCTGTTAAATGTGCTGCAACTGAGAAGATAATTAGCTATCTAGCCCGTAAACTGACATTAGCAGCAATTTTCCCCAGTGAATGTTTGTTTGGCCGCTCGTTCAGCGAGCTAAGGCGCAGGACAAGACGTGTGCTCATGTTTGAAATGTTAAATAAGAAGGAAGCGGGGAACCTAATGTGTGTTGTTGTTCAGAGTCTGTGGCTCTTGTGAAGCTGCTGTCTGGCTCAGGGAGAGCGTCTGCTCTGCCAGTGATACAAACTGACATTATTGTTTTGTACGAGATTTGATTGGCTGTTTCGAAATAAGGTATCCATCTGCGTAGACCAATAACAGAACTGTATTCCATCAAATTTGTGCCATCGTGAAGCCAAAAAATAGAAATTTCTCCCTTTTGATTTTTTTCAAAGGAGAACTCAGGACAAGTGATTTACAGAGCAGAAATGTATGCTATAGCAGACAAAAAAGAAATGCAATTTAATTTCAGTTGGACTGAATGTCTTTTGTGTTTTTTATGTTGCCAACCCTTCTCATTCCTCACCAAAATACTCCCCTTTATATATCCCTTTCTATCATCTCCCGGAAGCTCATAAAAGCTTTACTCTCTTTCTCTTTTTTCTTTTTCTCTACTTTCTTCCTCACGCACGAACAGAAATAAACACTTCCAATATATCTACCACCCCATTGTTGTTTAATTTTGTTTAAAACTATCCATCCCCCCCATCTCCAATCTGAGCCGAGCTGCACTTCACTCTCCCGGCAGCTGTGAGCTTGATTCGTACCGGCAGCCATGTCATTGATTCCTTGGCAAAGGCAGAACTATGGCATCAATCTAGGCTGCAATATCATCACCTGTAACGAGGCACCTCTGCTTTTAGCATTTTCATATGCGCCGCCACACACGCACTTGAGTTTGCCTGTCATTCAGAGAAGTCTGAATAGAAAGGCTTGTGATGAGCACGAGCTCATGCATGCTTGAATTATTGATTAGAAGTTCAGTTGAACATTTTTAGCTGTAGGTTATGTTAGCCTATCCACGACAGGAGCCACAAAGTTCTGAGGGTGAATTTATGGGGTAGGAGCTGTAGGATGAATATATTTCACCTCCTTATGCAGAGAAATGTCTGTTTTTTTTAATGGCGAAAGCCTTTTCCTGCCGATCTCTCAGTGTTCCACTAATTTTATATTGTGCATGAGCAATCTCTGTTCACTCTTAGACCTGCATCATGCACTTGAGCAATGGAAAATTGCATCCTATGTGATCATGGCTGTAACCTATAAGAGGTAGTCTAGTGTTGTGTGGGATTTAATTACACCATTAACCTTTGCCTAGTCTATACTCACATGTCTGCTTCATCCAGGTGCTCTGATTTCCTCCCACAGTCCAAACACAAGTGAGGTTAGGCGACACTAATGGTTATCTTTATGTTTTAGTATTGTTGGTCACCTGTTCAGGATGTATCCTACACCACATCCAGTGCATGCTGGGGTGGATTCCAGTGACCCATGATCCTGAAGCTGCCAGTATTTCATAAGAATCGCTTGATGGATGGTCAGATAGCTTCAGTGGACCTGGGCAAAATATGGCTGAAAAGTCTATCACAGTAGTGAAGCTTCATATTGGTTGATATCGATAATTATCAATCATGTAGCTCGTGTGTGATGACATGCTTTGACATGCCTTTTGAAACCAGTGAAGCTGCCCCCTGCTGGTCTTTAGAAACAATGCAGGTTTAAGGCACTTCCACATTGTCTTCACTTTTCAGACCCCAAAGCTCAGTCCACTAGTTATTTCACAGTCTATGTTCTTTCTGAAAACGACAGTCCAACATTCATGCCCACATCATGCTGTGATTGGCCGACTGTGCAGAGGTGAGAAAGAAGCCAGGTTTTGAACTACTCCCTCTAGTTCTGTTCCCCCCCCCATTTGTGAACCATTTGTGGGAGTTTTTGTGTGAACAACCACAAGCAAAACTAACACTATCTTCCAGGACAGACTTCCTGAAAACATGTGCCTTTATCCAAAAATTCTAACAATATCTCCTTCCTCATTATGTCAGATGGGGTTTCACTCCACATTTGAGCATGGCCATTTGGAACACCTATAATCACTTCACACTAGGAAAAAAAAAAAAAGAAGCTGTTAATGCCAGTCATTGAAGAGATTCAAGAGAGTTTGCCATTGTCTCTGCCAATGAAAATGCATCTTCAATCAGGTCCCAACACACTCAAGAGATATAAAAATAAAAGTACTAAATATACAACACTAGAAGGGCACTCAGAGTTCCACCAAAGTCAATAGTCCAGTCTTCAATGAAATCAAATCTGTAAGCACAACCATTAGGCCAGGATATATTCAAATATTTTATTTTGGTTCTATCAACAGTTAGTATGATTTAGTTGCTTATTTCTTACATACTGTACCTGCAGCATTCTTTTTTTTTTTCTACAGTGATTTTTGAGGTATTAATATGTCATTTTTCTTAAAGGGAGTCTGTCATAACATTTTCCCCGAACAGCGCAGGGAGCTTCGGTTTAAATCGAACAGCAAGCAGTGTTAAGTATATTTTTTAAATGTTTTGTCACCTCTACAGAAACCTGGTAAGTGCTTAAGTATGATAAGGTTGTCTGAGATTGACTGTTTATTGTTTTAATTAATGGTTTACAGTCTAATAATGTGTGTTTGTGTTGATTACTGTGAGTGGCTAATCAGGCTAATTATCAGTTAATTGTGCCGATACTGTTTTGTCTCCATACAAGTAATAATTATCACTTACAGTTATTGCACCATTGGTTTTGGCCTTGGTGCCCTGCATTTGGGCCATGATGCCCCATTAAATTTGAATTTATCAGTGGTGAAAATGGCCTTCCCCTGAAAATGACTGAATGAATGAATTCCGTTATACTGACTGAAAACCAGCAAACTAACTAACTGACCCGAAAACATAACCTCCTTGGCAGAGGTAATAAAATAACAATATAAAAGTACCTAAATATTCAATACAATACAACATACTACAACTTAAAATTTTAATTTGAAAACTTTCAACATACTTTTATTTAAGAATATGCATTGTGCAAATGTTGGTGCAAAACGTGTCCACAAGAGAGGTACACAAGACAGGTAATGGATGCAGGATCTGCTTCAAGGCTCTGCAATGAATCAAATTACCACACATCCACTGACAAACAATGAATATTGGGTCTCAGGGGCCTCTGCGGGTCTGGGACTCTACAGCAACTTTGCTCTTTTTTTTCTAGTTGGTAATCAAGCCTTGACCAACATAAATGGGCACAGAGAATGGACTTACGGATGGTTTAAACCCTAACAGTATATGAAAGTTTAAGAGCTCATCATATACACACGACTACAGCCTTCATATAAAAGCAGTCCAGTAAAAACTTTAATATTTTCTTTTGAAATATAGAGGAGTGAAATTACAGACTCATAAAATATTAAGTGTTACAATACAGTTCTTGCAGAAAGGTACTTTCTCTAGTATTCTTCTTTACATATACATATGTTCCAAAATATTCATCGCTTGGGGGGAAAAAGTAACTGTTAAGACTCTATATTTAGCTACATGGTTATAGAACGCAGGTGATTTTGATTTTACGCCTTACAAGAGATTGTACAGAGATCCATACTTGCTTTAAGTGCTGCTTGACATGTGGGATGTCCATTGATTCTCAGGGGCCTCACAATAAGGTCAGTAAGTTTAATAAGTGGTGAAAACTGATAGAGCATGAGCTGCACATGTGAAATTAAATGTCATCTCCAGAATGAGAAAATTGGGTGGATTTGTCCAAGTGGCGTTCACTCTTCGAAATGTGCTAATCCAAGCTGGAGCAGTGTGTGTGCGTCCATGGAAATAGAGGCGATCAAGTGTTTTTGGAGTACTTTTGAAAGGGATGCAACACTGGGCGAGAGGGAAGGAAAAAAAAAAAACAAGATGAGATGAAGGGCTGAATTGTGTGTCCACACCATCTCCCTTTGAAATGATTCATTCGATTTCTGTTAATTAGCAGCTACACTTGTAAAATGACCTCTGAACGCTGCCTCGGTCTGTGCCTCCCACTGCCTAGCGACACAGGTGTACATATACAGAGAGCGGATCAGAGTAAGGCAGAGAAAGGGAGGGATTTGACTGAGAGGTAAGGGCAATAAGAGAGGACAGGGTAGATTAGTTTAAAAAGGGGAAGAACAAGTGATAACAAAGTGAGACAGACAGAGAAAGGAAGCACACAGCAAAACCAAATAAGAGCTCTGTGCTCAATTTCAGGCGGTGAGTCTAACAATCCAATTATGTGCAGCACTTGGTGACAGGATGCATGACTGTACTGTTGCTTTGTCCATTTGGCAAGAACAGAGATAAGGTCAAGAGACAAGCGGATGATGCAGAACAATGAGACTTTCTGAAGAGGAGACAATCAGAAAAAGTTCACCGTGTGTGTATTTGACGCATAACAGAGAGACGGACCATAATGAATCCAAGAAGGCAAGTAAGAGAATTTGAGGGGAAATTTCACCCACTGCTGTCTGTCTGGTTTAGCATGCAGGCAGTGGCCTATAAATTCACAGAATGATACAAAGGGAGATCAGTGAGTGATGGATGGGGGATTGGTAGTGCAGATCCAGTGGCAGATTATTTATTGATTAGATATCAGAGACCCAGGGTGAGGCAGTAGGTGTCTTAAAACTGACCTCAATATGGACATGGAATAAATTGCTCGCACAGCCACTCGGGCACAAGTTTGCTCTCCTCTGGGCAGGAAAAGTGTTTTTCTAAAAACAATGTACTTCACAACCAATGGAGCTCCGTAATTACACATTTTTCAAGTTAGATTGATTATTATCAGTCATTAAATCACTCAAGTCACTACACATCATAGAGGCATACAGGGAAAACACTACGTTATGTCCACTTTTTTACCATCTGTTGTTTACCTGCACAGATAACAGGGGCGTCGCTATTCTCCAAACAAGGTGGTGAATTTTTGGGGGGAAATTTGAACATTCAGACAAACATTCTTGTACGCAGGTAATCTTGCGTGCTACTGGGCCCATCAGACTATTTTTTGTGTGCATTTTTAATGACAGTATACTGAAGGACGTCTGTGATTCATAATTTTTGAAAAACCTTGAAAAACCTTTTTATGACTCTACACCAGGCATTATGGTTTTGGGTGATCCTACTCTCGCGACTGCGATAGCTCAAGAGCGGAGCGCTTTCAGGGAATTTCTTCAAACTTGGCGCAAATGAACTGATTAGCTTTTGGCGGTCAAAGGTCACCGAAATCTCACGTCCATGTCACTCTCGTGAACGCAGTATAGCGGGAACGCTTGGAAATCTGTGACAATTCACCCCCCAAAATACAAAGTTTTAACTGACCTGTAATTTATCCATTACATACTAAAAATAAATTGTAAATTGTCCTTTTAAGCATCGTTCAGAAAACATCAAAAGTCAACAGTGCCGGCACTGGTATAGAAAAATTGATATCCAGCCCAGAAACGTAACGACTCTTTACGAAGCTCCATCTTGTTCTGTATTAATGTAGCACCACAGAAAGCTTTGAGTGCGACCACGTGGCACCACAGACCAACTAGTGAAATATTAAACAACTGACCGGAGTATTAAAATTATTTCAGCATGACTCACTAAGTAAGGCCGAGCAGCAGCTATGAAAATTACTATGTGATACTGGTCAAGTGCTGAAGCCCCATCAATTACTCCTGCTAATAAATTGATTTATGTGTTTACAGTCTTGATAGTTATTTGCAGTCCATCCTTTCATCTCTTCAGAGTCCACAGCAGATAATGACCTCTCTGGCTAGCAGGTCTTCACTCTGTGCATCCATAATTACTGACCTCTTTCGATCATGTTATATAAATCGTTCCCCCGTATTTTCCACAGCGGACAGAAAAACACACGGTGAAGAGGGTATGTGGAGTGTGTTTTGTTATTATCAAATTACTGTCCTCGGCATTAATGAATGATGAACATTTGCATCACCCCCTGATGTGAACATAGAGTTTGAACACCATCTGCTATTTGTTCTATTCCCTGTTACCATGCCTGTGCTCCTTTGAAGAGGTCCTTTTAAAGGCATTCAAATATAATGCTAAATAGCTGTCACTGCCGGCATTCAAACACAACCAGAATACAAATGTACGGGGCGGAGGGGGAAAAAAAAAAAATCACAAAGAAAGAGTTGCAGCAGGGCAAAGTCCTTATCGGGTGAATCCCCCCCGGGACCAACAGGTTGAGAGGACACCCTGCTGACCTGTGGCTCCGTAACACCTGAACCACCCTCCCCTGTTTTTAAACAGTGCATGCATGATGAAACAGCAACAGAAGTAAAAAAAAAAAAAAAAAAAAAAATAAAAAAATCT
>JAJHUR010000273.1:0-22295 GCA_027495735.1 Lutjanus campechanus
GCCGACAGAACTGGAAAATAGTTTCGGCAAAACATTTGGATGTAACACGCCTATAACCTCCTTAAAAAAGACTGAAACTTTTTATGTTTCCGCTTTTTACTCATGATAGCTTGCTGGGTTACAACCGCAGTTAGCTAGCTAGCAACATGTTAGCTAGCTCAGTTAGAGCAGATGTTAGCTAGCTTGGTTACAAAAGTAATAGGACCACATTACAACACACAGATTGAATTGCTATGTACCGGTAGTTAATAACGGATTGATAGCTATAATTCAAAATCACAATTCTGTAGTTAAGTAATAGGGAGTTGTGAAGAAAGATCCAACACAAATAGACTTTGCTAAAGTTCAAGGTAATTAAAGCAAAAATACTAAATAAAATATGATAATACAATTATTATTCAGTCTTTTTTTTGTTTTGTTAGCATATGTCTACATTAATTTAAACTTTTTTATTATGATATTATGAATAGTATAATAAAGTTATAGTCTGTACTGTCCAGACATTATTGAAAACAAACCAGGCAGTGTTTCTATGTCCTAAAAAATAAAAAATAAAAAACATAACAAATTGAGACAGCTCAAAATTTCTAGGCAACTTACTGCAATAGAGCCCGACTCAGACTGATAAAGATCATTTCATTTTCTTCTTCAGATAAACTTGAATCTGGTTTTAGAAACTTTAGAAACTGTGAAAATTGGTCACAGTGAGCTGTGAACCTTATTTGTCATTGAGTGCCTGAAAATTGAATGGTTTAAATTGAAAATATTAAAATATGAACCATTATTCACTTTCACTTCAACATGTTTACTCAATAATTTTTCAAATACATTTTTTTTTGGGGGGGGGTTCTAAAACTCAAAGATTCAAGTTTATCTAAAGAAGAAAATGAAATTATTTCAACAAAAGATTAGGAGTTTGGTGAAAATTTCAGAGTTCGAGTTGGGCCCCAAACTCAAAAATCTATTGCAGTAAGTTGCCTTGTTAGTTTTCTCAACTTTTTGTCTTTTTTTTTTACAGTTCAGCAGCCTTGAAGTCCCACCAAAGCCTATCACACTACGTGTAAATTGCACGGTACGGTTTTGCAGCAGTGGTCTCAGTTGTTTACAGAAACTATACTAATGTCTCATGATTGATGCGGTGATGATGTATTGATGCTTAAATGTTACATGTAGCACCTTTAAGGGCCAGTGCTGAACCACACACACCACATCTGCAAACCACTGGAGCTCATCACAGCGACCCTACTGTTGTGTTAGTGGCTGTAAACCGCAGACTGTATATATATACATGTATGTACAGTCAGTGGTATAAACTAACAGTATACCTCTGCTCAAGCAATACTGCTGTGAAGGGTCAGTGCTGAAACATTGTGAGTGCAGAACCCTCACCTCTGTGGACAGGACTGTGGCCTGATCAGCGCCCTCCGTCAGCCAACACTCTTCCATCCAGAACTAGCACACTCGTATGACTCGTATGTTGGCTCGCTGGGACTTGGATTTTATTCACTGAGGAAAATGTATAAAGTTGCTAAAGCTGTGTGTCCGTGACTGTCCGTGACTCACTCAGTTATCGATACACGTTGCTGGACAGCCCAGTATGAATATGGTGCACATAGTGTATATCGGAGCGACTGCCTCCACCCAACATGTGAACCAAACAGCATTAAGTAGCTTACGACACACCTCATCAGGTGTTAATACCTGTACTACAGTATTTACAGAGTATTTGGAAGAGGGAAAGTGTCAGAGGGTGGACCTGAGGTTTAAAGAGTAAATGTCCCGTGGGTGGGTGGAGGATGCCTATAGGCCGTGCTGAGTGCCTTTACTTACAGCAGCATGCCTCTGATCAAACAGCATGCATCAAACAGCAGAGGGCGATGCTGTTTCTCCAACTAATAAAACTGCTTTAGAGGAAACATGTAGCTGTCTGTGCAAACTGCCAAAACTCATCAGCGAGGGGAGGAGCGCGCCTCTTTTGAAGCTCTCGATGTAATATCTACTTGATAACTTTTCTTATGTATTCACAGAATTGTATTGACGGAGACCAGGATTGTTGTTCTTTGCGGTCATTTTAAGTGCATTCGAAATTGTAAATTATATATTTGTGTATTTTGTTCAATTCGAAGTGAAATGTATCGTAGACAACTTAAAGGTTTATTCCGGTTCAGTTTCAATTTCATCACCCTGGGTTGCATTATATGCTGAAGCATGGACTGTTGTGTCTTTTTGTGTACGTCAGACTTCTTTACAGTGGCACTTTTTTGTGTAGTGGTCTTTAGTTACTTTTTTGTGGACAATTATTTGCAACCTGATATATTGATTAAAAAATAAATTTCTATGAAAAGTTGTTATTTAAACGAGGAGGGGAGATCATAATAAAGAATGAACTTGTTTTTAACATGTTCTCTGCTGGACTTCTTCCACCCACTCTCAAATGGTGCCTTTACTGTCCACAAGATGGCGGTGTTGTCTAACTCTGACATTAGCAGAGACGTCTCATGTTTTTTTCTCTTTAAACCCAGACACTTTTAATTCTAGGATGTTTATTTTTTTAAACTTTTGAGTACCATAAAAATATAAATATGTAAAAGAGTAAATAATTAAATGTGGAAATACAGAGAGTGTTGAAAGTGTGAACGTTTAAATGAAAATGCTAATAATTATAATTTATTAATTTCTCTTTATATTTTTTGGAAATTTGGAGGGATCATGCGATCACTCACATGTGTGCGATCGTGTGAACGGGCGTGCATGCATGTTTGTGAGATCAACAGCCCTGGAGCTAATCTCACACACGTCTGGACTCAACAGCTTCATTTTCTTTTGTGCACATCCATGACTGTGTGCTGAAGGACCTCTGTCATTTACAATTTTTTTGAAAAACCGTTTTTCTTATGCCTCCATGCTGGTGACAGCTGGAGGCATTATGTTTTCAGGTCATCCCATTCTTGTGAACTCAATATCTCAGGGACACCTTGAGGGAATTTCTTCAAATTTGACACAAATGACCATTTGGACTCAGTTATGACAAAAATTAATCAATTCACAAATGTCTATTGCTGGACATTAACTACTTAAATATAACTAACAACATGTCATGTAAGTAAGTAACAAAATAAATGTAAGTGTGATCCATTGCAGTCACTGGCAAAGAACATGTACTTAGATTACAGTTACTCATAAAAATGTTGGTGATCACAAAGATTTTACATCTAAATATTATTTTAGGGTTGCCTGGCAGAAATCTCCATATAACTCAGGCATATGTATACACACATATAGGGACTGTGATACCAGGATGTGTTCTGTTACAGATTTTAATTTTTTAATTCACCCCCCTTTGAAATTAAAATCACCCACACAAACCAACAATATAACCAGTCTCATTAGAATTCATTATTAAATTAATTTCATTCACATTATTACAGGGAGCACCAGACGTTTTGCATCTTATCAACCAGGCAGCTTGCAGGCCCTGCATCTCTGACGTCAGCAGATTTACATTTGCAAAGCAATTGCACTAATGTTGTCTGCCCTCACATTCAACATAAATCCAAGCGCTGCTCATTAAGGCTCAATGAGACCTTTTAACAAAAGCATTTTGTGGCAAACAATAAGGAAAAAGAAGAAATGTGGGGAAAAAGATCAGCACAAAAATCCATTCCTTAAAAATAGTTTTATTTTTTTATGCTTTCAAACTAGTGCAAATACATGCAAACTGAAAACAGACAACCCTGTAAGCAGGCCTCCTCACAGCAACATAGTAAAAAGCCTGAAAGCTTTATACATCACGTTCGGAGAAAGGATCATTCATAGGCCGACCTTCCCTCATTGATTCGACCCGGTCTTGTTTTGGTTGTCCTCCGGTGGTCCCTTTACATCTCTCAAGGTACAGTAGGGTGGTTCTGCACAGTTGGATGCTAACCTATAAGCTGAGCACATAAATGTGCCGATAGGCGAAGAAGAGGCAAGTGATCCACACCAGTTCCCCTACATCCATTTATCCACATTCATTATTCAAGAATACAAAACCACTCAGTCAAATCTGAGCTCATATAAAGATTCTCTCGCTCACCCCTCTGCTGCTCGCCACATAAAAGATTCATCCCCCCACCTTTTTCGGGAACAATGCTTGGAGGACGATACTCAATATGTATGCATTGATTGCCCTTAAATTCTTAACCAGTGAGACTGAAGAACAAACAGGTAGAAAAAAGAAAGTTATGGAAATTTCAGGAATGTGAAAACGTCTGTTCTCGGTTCTTTATGCCACTACAGCCTACCAACTAGAGCTTTGGGGTTTACACTGCAGACCAGAGACACTAAAAGCTACGCCGTGTATTTCACCGTTCAACTTTTTACAGCTGCGACCTATAGCAACCAAACTCACATGACCAACATTGCTCACAAATGCTTTATTGAACCACCAGAAAGGTGCGAGGGCACCCAAAAGTACCTTTTCACTGAACATCTATGATAGATAAAATGACGGCGCTGTATTTCGAACTATAGAACAAGACGGTTGATCGATTGATTGGTAGAGGTAAATGTATTGACACTGGGTTTTTGTTATTCAGTCTCTGACTTGTCCATCTGCTGATCAGAAGCGGATAATTGGCTCTGTCCTGAATCTTTTGCACTCCAAGTCTTTGCATCTGTTTCAGTCAGACGGAAAATTTGCACAGGCTTCTACCCAACTAAGTGTTGTGCCAACAAGAGCCTCTGGTTTCACACAATCAAAGGGTCACTGCCATCCAAAGTCCTGGCCCGCCATCTGATAGAAGCGCTGGTTATGAGGTTTGTAGAAATCCCTCAGTCTCTGCATCACCTCCGGGTCAATGGAGGCATGCGTCCTCCCTTTGGTCTTCCCCAGGCAGTGAGGCTTGCTGCTGCCCTCCGGCTTCTTCAGGCAGGGGAAGCCTTTAGTCTTGTTGAAGTAGAAGTGCTTGTCCGTGACGATCCTCTGGAGGCCCAGAAAGTCCTGGACTCTGCCCAGCTCTCCGGCAGGGTCGGAGATGAGTCTCTCTCCGCTGACCAGATGGATCTGAGTCCTGGGGAACCAAGCCAGCCAGCGCTCTAGGTGCTGGGCATACAGGCCGATCCAAAGAGGGCTCCACAGAGAGTCGATCTGGCCTAGAGACAAGACAGAGATACACCAAACGTCTTTATTCACACTGATGATTGCTACTATCTCTATCATCTCATCCAACTTTTACCAGTACCAAGTACCAAGTCCAAAACTTTGAGTTTTGAGTCTTAAACAAGTCAAATTGTGCTTTTCATCAAATGTATTGCTATTTTAGTAACAGTGCTTCAAATTATATAAATTATATAAATACTACATATTTGTTGACCACTGCAGAGTTTTTGTACGAGGATGTTAATTCTTCATAGTTCTCTTTTGCAATTTTTTGGATGATGTTTAGTTGGTTCAGACAAATCTGGGGAATTTAGGATTAGGTGATTCGGGAAATAAAGGGTAGTAATTGATTCATGGCACATTTTTCCAATAAAGTTCTTTTCATCTTTGGGCTTGGTTGCAGAATATCAAGTATTTTCAGGTCTCAAAGGACTAAAGGACTCAAGTCCAAAAGAAGTCATGAGTCACTAGTGTTGAAGTCCATGTCAAGTTGCAAGTCTTTGATTTTACTGAGTCTGAAGTCAACAAATGTGCGATCTACGTATCTGTATATGAATGGATAGAAGAAAGAGTCAGCATTGCCGTAATAAACACAACTCTACTTGCGGAGATGTAAACAGGAAGTATAATCTTGCCAGTGTCAAGCTGTTAGCTATGGTCTACAACTTAAGCCCTGTTTGCCCATATTTGTTTGCATTCTGGCAAATCAGCACAATTAAAAGTATGCAGAATTAGCTATTAGCAGTGGCTGTTTGCAGTGTACCCATGTGTGTGCAGACGACTAACACTGGATTAGTTTTATGCTGAAGAAAACTTAAAAATCTGATGATTCGCAGTCAGTTTCTGCAGTTATAAGGAGCATCTTTTTCCTCTGATTTCTAAGTGGCTTCTGTTTATTAGCAATAGACTTCTGGATGAAGTCTGGCATCCTGGGGAAGTGTAAGTCAGTCTGGGTTAAAGTGCCTGAATATCCTCCATGTACTGTGTTAGATCCACTGCTGCAGCTCCAACTGATGATCACATTAGTAAGTGGGACAAATCAGCAGACAAACCACAATAACTACCTTCCAGTTGTTAGAACACCTGTCCCTTACTTCACACAGTACCTTTACTAGTACGTTAAAGGCTGTCAGTGTACCGTAACTCTTTCTTTCTTTTTTGTTTTTCTTTTTTAAAATCAGATTTCCAAAAACACAAATAAAGCTATCGTTGTTTGCGGTCCCTTTCCATGCATTGTCATTGTCTGAACTGTCAATGTGACACTAAATTATCCTTATCATCTCTCTGATATAGGCTTGTCTCTTATGCCAGGAGCAGAATTTCTTTCCTGCTCCAGTTTGATTTCTTTTTTGTTTCCATCTCAAAGCAATTTCCTATTTAAATATTAATACATTAAAAATATATGAGATCATTTCTTAGGAAGCCAAGAAGAGCCGTAATTGCAGGGGCGTTTCTAGAAGGGGTGCCTGGCAGGGCACTGGCCACCCTTAAAATCTAATTGGCCACCCCATTATGCTCACTTATGATTGGTTATTTGTCCAGTGAGAGGCGGGACCTTAGTTTCAACCAAGTGTTTGACAAATATTTTTAAATTTGCATTGTTTTCTGTTGTATGTAGCCTACTTTTAATTTATTGATCATTTTACAACACAGGGTTGTATACGGTGATGTTACCTGTACTTCTCATTGAGAAACAAAAACCATACACACAAAAAAAACCTAAAAAAAAAAAAAAAAAAAAAAAAAAAAAAACAGCCAGACTTAAAGAATGAAATATGGAAGCTTTAGATTATATTTATATGTTACCACTTGTGTTGTGATTGATAAGAGTATTTAACTTTTACATAAAAGTTTAATGTAACGTAAGAAACTGTAAGATAATGTAACATTAGTAGTTAAAGTAGATATGATGAATGGTAAATTAACGTTCTAATGTTTGTGTGGGCAAGTGTGCACACACACACCCCTGCATAAGTCAGTGCCCCACTTGGGCCACCCCAGTCAAAAAAAATCTGGGCACACCCCTGCATACCTGCAAATATTTTTCAGTGCCTTCACCTCGAGACCCGAATTTAAAACAAAGCTGGTTTTCACAAGATAATAAAATAAATTATCCCGTTATCACAAGAAGACTCTTAATAAAAATAATTAATTCATGATTCTAGAGATAACAGCATTAAAAATATATTTGCAAAAACGTCCATTCCCGGCTTCTGTACGTTTCATTTTAATTTAATGATATGGTACTAAAGATATTAAGGTTTGCACACTGATAGAATTGACTGAATTAACTTTTCTTCTCATGAATTTGAATAAATATACAGCAGTTACTGTTGTAGAAACACCTCTTTTCTTCCTCATGCTTGTTTCCTAATGATGATGACATGTCATGCAGCTTGCCCTTCAATTCGCACATGAGATTTAGTATGTGTTTTTCTGCTTTTACCTTTACGTGCTCGTGCACAGTAAAGTTTGAGTGGCAAGGGGGAAACTGATATATAAAAAAGCTCCAGGATCAAGCCAGTGTCACGAGTGTCATGTATGAGTACGTGCTCAAAACACTAGAAATCAAACAGCAGGATCAGTGCTGCACCTGTGCTGCGGTTCTTGAAGGCGAGGCTCTCAAAGGGAGGGATGTCGGGGGTCTTGGAGATGATCTGTGTGTAGTCAGATATGGCTCTGGTCACGGGGTCACGGACGACCACGATCAGCTTTACGTCCTGCGACATGGCGTGGACCCGTGCTGGCGTTTCCACGGTAACAAAGTATCGAGGTGTCTTCTCCATAACAATCTGGCCGTCCAGGGCTTTGGGCATCATACTTCTGGAAGTACAGGAAGAATATGTTGTAAAGAGAAATTACAGGAAAACATTTGATTTGTTTTTTATCAGATTGCAGTTGCAATATATACCACGGTTCCACGGGTTACTGTAGGCTACTTTTCTCACAGTCTTGCATTTTAATGATATCCAGGCAGCAGTAAATAATGGTGAAATTGGCAGATTGTTTCCAATATTTTTTCAAATATATTCTCACTGGTGCAAATAGAAATATTGTAGATATACTGTGTTTAATTTTATACCAATTTCTCCATGATTCACCATAACATATGGGATATTGGCTGGTGTGTAATATGGAAACACAGTATAGAAAAACTGATTTTAAAGGAATAATTCAACATTTTAGGAAATAACCTTTTGCATTGCTTTCTAACTCAGAGTTAGATGAAAATACCAGGAGATGATTAATTGGAAGCCATTGCTGCAACAGCCCAGTATTCTGAAACACCAATGGACTGAGAGACCATTTATCCGACAGCCTGTCATCCCGAAAACAAACACCCATTGCTCCGAAGGCCCATTGCTTCAAACTAACATGGTACATAAGAACATAACTTAAAGCTACTACAAGGAATTATCATATTGTGTTGATTGTGGAGGCCCCTGAGGACAAAAGTGGTAGTGTTTCCTCTGCCATAACCACAAAATATAACCTCAAAAATAAAATTATCTGAATAAAAATCTTCTCCTGCTTCTTTTTAGCTGGCTAGCGTACCACCCACTGTAAACTGTGCTGGCTTTACCAAGCCAAAGAGTTGCTCTTTGATGACCTAGGAATGATCAACTATATTTCTCTACATCTACATATTTCTATATTTCAAGTTAAGGATGCATACATATTTGCCTGAAAGTGAGGTGATTCTCCATGATGCCTTTGCAGTTCATTCAGAAATCAGATATACACACACACACATGCTCTACTATACAATCCTCCATTAGTCACTTTGACAGACATGACGGTGTCCATACAGTAGATCTCCACTGATCCACACACACACACACACACACACAGGCAGGTTACAGCCGTGCTCCATAAACACAGGAGTCTTTCTTTGAATGTGTCTGGCTCCGCTCACCTCTACCTCCACACCAGAAGCACAGCAGATGGGACTCATTTAGAGATAAATGACTCCAGAGGGCTCACAGGATCGGCTGGGGACACGGGGACATCTGCCAACACACCTGCCACACACCTGACTGTCTGACCATACACAACACACAGCCTCAGCCACATGGTCATACACAGCTCTGAATCAGCATCTCGGCTTGTTTAAGCAGAGCTTAAAGGCCCACACCAGTGTGTTTTATCTGTGTATGCTTAATATTTTCAACAATTATTCAACTTCCATACTGTAAAAAAAATAATTAGGCTACTGTCTAATAGCTACTGCTCAGCTACTTTTCTTAAAGGTGCAGTAAGTGATTCTGGAGAGAGATGGTTGATTGTTGAGTTTGGGGATTAAATTCAGCAGTCAATTATTTTACCAACCTGTGGCTGGCCAAAGTCTCTTGTCACAGGCTAGGTTTTTAAGCTTATTTATTATCTAAACAGAGCCAAGATGTGGAGCAGAAGTCTAGTCTTCTCTCGTGCCACTTGAGTAACATTATGCTTAAAGGTTATTATGGATGTTTTGCACAATGATACCAAAAATGAGTTGCTTACCCCAGCTTAAGCTACAAATGGTATTCACGGGTTGTCTAAAATGGCTAAAAAAGATTAAAAGTTATTAAACATAGCAGCATAGTTTGCAAAATTGTTGCTTTGATGACAGGTACCAAATCTGTAGTAAATGGCTTAAATGGGCAAAAACACTGGTGTGGTTCTTTTGGCTTTCAACTGATATGGATTTATAAATATCAAATTTTAATCCTAAATACCTCCAAACAATAAATTTATTTAATGTCTAAATCAAAACTGTTTAAATATAAGTGTCAAAAATGTAAACTTTAGGTATTCAACCATGATCCAATACTGATATTTGCCCCTAAAAGTTGTGCCAAAACTTTCCATATGACATTTGCTAAACAAAGCATTAAAACTACTTCAGTTGTTCTATTTTTGCCACTTGGAGGCAGTTCAACATACAGAGGAGTGTTAGGACTGGGCATAAGGGGGAAAAATGAGAGGAGGAAGATTTTTCTTGTTTTTCTTTGCATTCTGAGAAAAAAAATGTTGACAATGAAGTTGAAATGTCCAGAATAAAGTTGAAATACCATTTCAATTTTATTCTCGACATTTCAATTTTATCCTCAAAAAGTTTTTAAAAGATCCTCCTTTCCTATTCCCCCCTTATGTCTGGGCCTAATAATCCTCTGCAAGGCCATGGCATTTACATATTATCACTAACATTATTAGAGCTTCAGAACTGTGCCTGAACCCAACGGGACCTGATAGGACCCAACGGGAGATGACCGGACCCGACGGGACCCGACTGGTTGGGGCGGGTTGGGCTGTATTTCTTACAGCTTACATCGGGTTTACATTGGTTGCATTGTCATTATTATTATTGTTGTTATTATTATTCAATTATATTTCAAACTCCTCCTAAGTATTGTCCTACTGTTTGGTAAATAGAGGGAAGCTTGTAAAGAAAAATGGGCTGTTATTGGGTTTGAAATATGCTAATGAGAGATGGGTTCAGGTCGGGTTTGGGCAGAATTTTGTTGGGTTTGGGCCTTTTCGGGCTCAACTTTTCGGGCCCAATTAAAGTTCTAAACATTATTAAAATGAAGTTACCGTGAACACAAGCAAACAAATGCAACTTTACACACTGGGCAGCACTGAGTAACATAAGAATTCATTTTGCGTTTTGTCTGTGGTCACCTAATGAATATAAGTAACATTTTAATTCTCCTTTTATCTCTGTTTTGGTCTCCACCACCAAGAAAAATATTTGACTCATTTGGGTTTGGGTTTCTATGGGTTTCAACATGTTATTGTTGTTTAAATGCTTTTCAGACTGTTGTGAATGTAAATGAAGACCTATTTCACGTCCATATTGGCTATGTTAATTAATGTCTTATTATTCAATTAATATTAAACAACCTCTTAATTAAATCAGCCAATCCAAATCACGTAATGTAAGACCTCATCCTTTCCACACTTGAAGGTGGAGCATGAAGCTAGCCGAGTTCCAAACATTTTACAGCATGATCAATACAATTTTTCCCCAAAACACATTTAAAAATGGGACTGTTAGTGAAGTGAACAGAAGATAATGAAACTTTAACTTTAAAATCCAATTAATTTGAATACATTTGAAGGTCTTAAATTCAGATTATTGAACTTAAGACTATTTAAGGGCCAATGGCAGCCCTGAATACAGCATCACTGTTTTATAATGAGAAAACTCATGAGTAAGTACTGAGGTCACCTTGTATTTTATGCAGTATGCTATTTTAGGGATGTATCACAAAACTACTGTAAGAGAGTCAATAAAAAATGTTCCCAAAGAGTTATAAATGAGACGTTAATAAAAGAAGGACGAACCAAAAGAGACCAGAGGGGACATGCTGCTCTCGATACAGTGAGGACAGGATGCTCTGACTGTCCTCTGGTATCGGCTCGGGTTTCAGATGCGCCTGCAACACGACCTCCTGTCAATACATCCACCACCCCCACCCCCAAACCGGCCCCACTTTTATGAATCTGACAAACACACACACACACACACACACACACAACACACACGGTGATTTCATTTGATCTGATCGGTGTGAGGCAGCGCTTACCACCACTTAGCCTGAAGACTTCCCTTTCAACTCCAATACCCTGAGCAGGAGGAGCCACACAGTCTGTTACACACACACACATGCAAGAGGGCCATACACACACACACACACACACACACACACACACACACACACACACGCAATGCAAAATACAAATATATACTCATTATTCACTCATTAGTCAAGCATGCTATCATGCTTCTAGCCTCCCACTGGACCCATCTAACACACACACACACACACACACACACACACACACACACACACACACACACACACATATAAAAAAGACACATTAAAACATCCCACATTACACACACACATACACACACAAACACTCCGAAGACATAAAGGGTGGGTGTGGTGGATTTTTACCAGACCCTTCAAAGACTGTGCATGTGCATGTGTGTGTGTGTGTGTGTCTCAGAGCATTTGCTCGAGTGTTTTAAATGAAAGGGGTGGGTGACTGATGAAGGAATGATGGGAGTGGATACAAATGCGCCTCCATTAGCAATCTGTCTGTGAATGGCCTCAGAGCCAAGAGCCCCATACCATTACCTAAACACAAAGAGCTAATTACTGGCCTTAAGAACACCATCAAAAAGAAAAGATCTATTATGAATATGCTCCTGCTATAAGATTTGCACAGACACACTAATTGACGGACAAAGTAGCTGTTAGTTTTCCTAATAACCAAATATGTCCTTATGGTACTTTTGGCACAGAAAACTTTGCGATCCCGGGGCTGTGTCTGTAACTTCAGTTCCATTTCATCCCTGAATGAATCCAGACTGGAGCTTCAGTTATGCAACATTCTCTGAACCAGGAACAATGTCACTGGTTAAACCTCAGAGGGCTGAGCCAAAGAATAGGCTAGTCATTTTGCTGTTTAACTTCATAGAATAATGTTGGTACAAAAAAACACATGATACATTTATTAAAACTGGGTTGCACCGGCAAAGATTTGTCATAATCAGAGCATAAAACAAAGTTTTAACTGAGTAAATCCAAAACTAATATCCGTTTACTAGATCCAAGTTTCTTGATGTGAACCAAAATTACCTCAAATGAACCAAAATACCCAAAATAAATTAAATTAAATTAATTATTAAATAAAATTAATTTATGTACATGACTTAGTAAGTAGCAACATTTTGTTACTTAGTAAATGAATAAGCTTTATTGTTTGCTAGCTAGCTAAAAGGAAAAAACATATTGTTTGCTAGCTAGCAAAAAAGTTTTTTGTCTAATTTGACTCATGATGGCGCAGCTGATAATTATTTTGCTCAATTCATGCAGAAAAGGCCGCCAATTCAAAAGGTAAACCTCCTCAAATGTAAGATTAAAGTTAATGCTGGATCACATTTTGAATTGGAGTTTAAAGTTTTGGTGCAACAGAATTAAAGTTCATCTAGATTTTGAGTCAAAATTAAGCCGAGGTTTAAAAAGTGGCTTAAATTTAACCTTTCTTAATTTTAAGCTAGTTTCAAAATTTGGTACAACATAATTTAAAGTTGAACAATGATTTAATCCAGTTTAAAAATTAATCCTTGTTGGTGCTACCCAGCCTAAGAAATGCAAGAATCCTCAAAAGCAAAGAATCTGGAGACGGATACATTTTTATTTTATAATTCAGTGTTTGTGCCCAAGACACTCCAAAGGGTAACCCAAGATCTAGATGTACATCTGTATTCATTTCTGTGCAAAATACTCTATAACTCTACAACCTAACCAATGGAGGCAACGTGTACCAGCCAAACAGAGACAGAGTTCCCAGAGTAGAGGTGGGAAAGAAATAAGGCATCAATCAATCAGTCAGGGTCTTCGGTGACCATTTTGGTGTTTCTAGGTCTTACAGTTTTTGGTGCATGAACACTTTTAGTAATGAAGAAGAAGAAGAAGAAGAAGAAGGTCCCAGCAGCTAAGCTTTGCCTACTAATGATTGCTAAGTCATAAATGAATGAATTAATTGAAACGTAAAGACAAATATAAAAACAAATGTCATCTCTAAAACCTTTTTTGATTGAGATGTGTACCTGAGTAGTTTTCATTTCTATCCATGCTGTGGTGTGACTGAGACCATTGCCATCCTATTGTACAGCAGTGACTCTACGGGCATTTGATTGGCCAGTGTTGCATCACTATCAGCCCCCTGGCAGTCATGGCCCCTTGCTGAGAGCTGTCAGTGAGTTTTGTAAATTTTTTCTGCTAAATTGGTCAAAATGGTCGGCTTTATGCTGTACTGTATTGGAAACTTACGACATGACTGTGTAACCTTGGTCCAGTCGTTCTGGAGAAGACTATACATCAAGAAGTCAGGGTTACTACTGTGTCTAGTCTCTCTATTTGCCCCATGTAGTATTGTTTTATGGTTACGGTCACGCTGCAGGTGAGCATAAAAGTAATTTCCACTATTTGATAGCTGACTTGGCGTACAGGTGCCCAACAAGTTGTTATATCCAAATGACAAAATGGGTCCGAGTCATTCTCCTCCATAAGTCATGATCTGCCATTCCCTTGGGCTAAGCTTTGGTCAAGTTTAAACAACTGAAAAAATTTGGTCAAGGTCAGGTCAAGGGTCGATAGGTAAAAGTTACCAGTGTTGATTTTTGGTACAAGATTGTGACCGGAACCAGTTTCCCAAATAAAATTCACCTGATTTGTTGACCCAACCATGCATCCCATATCTTTTGCAATGGTAGAGCAAACATTTCACTACATCCACCTTTGCTTCCACCTTTCGCAAAGGTGTCACACTTGGCAAAATCCAAAAAAAGATACCTTGACTTTGACTTTAACACCAATGACTTGTGACTTTTGACTTGAAAATACTTGATACCAACCATCCCCTAAGACCAAGGATTTAAAAACTGTGCCACAAATCAATTTATTTCCCGTCAATTTCTGAGTCAACTAACGCTATTAATTCCCATCGAGTTGCAGGAGAGAACCATGAAGACCTAATGTTATGTTACTGAGCTCCAGTTGGAAAAAATAAATGATACCAAAGATCATTTTATCTGCTTGTAACAACCATGCAGTAGTCGACAAAAAAACTCAGTTAGTCATTTGAAGTTGCACAAACAGCCATAAGTCAAGTTTGTTGCTGAAATGACAATACATTTGGTGGAAAGTGCATTATGACTTGTTCAGCACTCAAAACTCAGATTTTAGGACTTGACTCTTGCCTGTCTTGAATTAGAACTTGACTTGGGACTTGAGTGCCAAGACTTGTGACTTACTGGGTATCACTGAAAAATTTTCAACATTGATAATGTTAGCAATACCTTGACTTTGATACCAGATCCTGAACAATTCTTTTTCGATTTTTATTTTTATTTTTTTTTTAAAAAGGAAAATTATATTATACATTATGGTACAAATCTTTAGTTTAATTTTTCAGCTTCATTTTACACACTCAAAGCAGTTTCATAATATAAAAATATAAACCTATTTGCTGCAATGTGGTTAAACATAAGCTGTCTGTTTCCACTCTTTAGTTTTATGTTTCAGCACCTTGGTAATTTTCCACTCAAAGCAGTTTCACAACATAAAAAACAAACTGCAGCTTGAAGATTTAATCCTGAAGTACTGAAATTTGGCATCAAATGACAAGGCTTTTTTCGGTAGCAATTCGGTGCCATACGAGTATGGAAGTTTGGTATCCAGCCCTGCTTGTGACTACTTTAAGAGGTGGGCAGAGGTGGCAAAAGTACACCTCTACTTTACTCAAATAGAAGTACAGATACTTGGTGAAAGTAGAAGTGATTCAAGTGCAGGCTCTGAAATGTAGTCAGAGTATTAAAGTAAAAAGCTGCCTGTCTGTTTCTGTGCAAAGCTAAACCTGAACCTCACCTTTTTTCCACGAAAGACTCTCCCTCTGTCTGTTTCTTCTTGTTACATCTTTTACATCATTTTTCGTCTTCTTGTTACGTCTATTTCATCTCATTATGTCTTTTACACCATTTTTGGTCTTGTTACAACTGTTATGACACTTTTTGTCATGTTATATCTTTTACATAATTTTCCATCTTGTTACGTCCTTTTTATCTTGTTAGGTCTTTTACATCTTTTACCTGGTTTTCATTTGTGTGATATGCACTGATGGATACACCAAGGAACTGTGTTTTCTATGTGCTATTGTTCCATTCATATGGGCTGAAATCAGTCTTGATTTTGGGAAGGCGGTGCACAATGACACAAAATAAAAATAATCAATAACTCAAATGCATTAAAACTAAAGTCACAAGCCTGTTTTGAAAATGTAATGTGTTGAAAATATAGATATTTGAGTTGTAATGTAGAGATTAAGAATAAAAAGTTGTCAGAAAAATCAACACTCAAGTGAAGTACAGATGCCCGTAAACTCTACTTAACAAAGTTTCGTACTTAGTTACTTCCTGTGTCTGCAGGTGGGAAGCCAGTGAGGGATCCTCTCCTTGTTCCTGCACTAGAACTCCTACTGGCTGGCCCGGCAAGGGTGCCTGCACAGTGGGGGAGTGGAATGGGGAAGAGGGGGGGTATTAAACTCCCAAGCATAACTGGCAGGTGAATGGAACCGGCTGGTGGCACCATGTGTTCGAGGAAATCCCAGTGAAAAAAAAAAGGTAGCTCCATTAATTGGCAGTTTAAAACCCTGTTTTACCAACATCCTTACACTGCTCATTTACTTTTGAGTGTGAGATCAAACATGCAGTATGATGAACACAGGGATTATCCGGCAGCTTATAATAAGCCCCTGTTTGCCTTTGAGGAACCTCGCTTTTGTCGTCCATTTCCCAATATTTCAGCGAGCCTCCCCAGTGAATTACCCCGGGCCAGCCAAGGCCACTGGCTATTGATCCTGAGGGGGCTTAGGGTAACTATGCGTGGGCGGGTGTGTGGATGGTGTACAACTGGGAACTGTAGGGATTGTGCGTAGTGGGACGAGCGCGGTATGATGGGGTGTATGGAGCGCGGAAGGTAGCTGGTGTAAATGTAAGGGGACAGGCTGGGAATGGTAATGCAGCACTGGGGCCTCAGCTGGGACTGAGAGTGGCAGGTGGAGGCTGAGGGAGCCAGGACCCTCTGGAGCCCCATCAGTACCATGCTGTGTCATGTGCGTGTGTGTATGTGTGTGTGTGTGTGTTAACAAATGTGAAGCAATTGCAATGTGCATCATATGTAAAGCAGGAAATATGCAGCAAAGGATTGTGGGATTTGAGGGAGCGCTTGATCAAAGATCTAAAATCTGGTCGGTTTATCTTTGATGTTTGATCCAAGGAGGAAACAATGACCAATCAAAGAGCAGCGTATTGACTGTGTTCATTATAAACACATGACTCCTTATTTATGAGTCAGAGATGAGATTTGAGTGCGTATTTGTTTGTCTCTACGCATGCATGAGTGTGTTATTGGGGGCTCGCTCATCCATTTCCTCTGTGTGGGGGACCATTAAGGGGTCTGTCCATTGTGGCTGTGCCCTGTCCACTTCCAGGAGACATCCATCATAGAAGGGGCCCCAGACCCCCCCGCCCCCCCACCCATCCACTTCCCAATCCCCAGGGGAGGGCCTTAATGAGGGCCAGATAGCCCCACCCGTCTGGGCCTTATGGTGATCACCCCCAGTACAGTACGTGGGACGGGACCGACCACACCTGAACCCCAGTTACACACAGACGCTCACACCCACACTACACAAAACCCAGTGTGGCAGCACCAAATTGAATCTAGCTTTAATTACTTCACACTTCAGCATGATGTTTCGCAGCGCGAAAGCACGCCAAAAAAAGACAAAAAAGATTTTAAAAAAAAGATTTTAAAAAAATATCCCCCTCATGCAGATCAACAAATCTGATTCATCTGAAAATCTGCGTCTGCCACTAATTCCCGCCCACCGAATCCTGCTGAACATCAAATGTTTTGGCAGCCATTCTTCTGCGATTTGCATGGCAATTATATTCCATTGTACAAACACAAAAACACAAGTAGCACCATGTGCTGTGTCATGGCAGGACAAAGCCTCCAATGTATGGGTATGAATTTAAAAGCCTCCCTTAACGAGTTCAATATGAATTGCAAATGACTTGGTGCCATCAGAGCAGCTGACTCTGAAAAGACGGAGTAATTTCGGCCCTCCCTTCTTGTCATTGTATGTCCTGAGGGGCATGGAGCCTCTAAATTAATTCAAACCAAACCAAGGCCTCAGTGGTAGAATATATAAAACATTATTGATTCCTTTGAAAAAGTTCACATCCTAACATCATCTATTAGGTACACCTGTGCAATAATTCAGTCCAGTGGAACAGCTCTGCCAGATGAAGGTCATGATGTTTTGTCTAGCTTGCCGAAATAAAATTAAGTGCTTATTATTGAGGTCATAGTTGTGTTGAACTGGACTACATTATATTGAGAGGTGTGTATTTTATTTTATTTTTTTAAGTTTTTTATCCTGCCTATTTCCATACATGAGGCAGGGAAAACAAGAGGAACACATCTGAATATAATTCAGTCCACCACAAAACCACCACAAAATATTCCAGATTTTTTGTGAAATAATGAAACACAGGCATTATCAACTCAAAACCCCCCAAAAACAGAGAAAATCTGAACAAACCCTCATGCCAGCCACAACAATGCTGAAGCTAATGACTGCCAATCAGCTAATGCTAAGCTTTCCAAGTCAAATTGAAGACGCTACTCAAGGAATTTAAATATTTAGACAACAAATAACAACCGCAAGAAATTACAGAAGGGATAAATAATGGGTGGGTTAATGTTTTCTGGCTTTTACAAAACTGGAAAAACACAAAAGTTTAAGACTATCTACAGTAGTGACCTTGCATTATTTCCCAATGTAATGTGCATCATTAGCTCACTACTGTACATTATTTTGTGAGGTTACAGGTTACTTCCACTGTAACTGTTCTGTAATTGGCTTATGGAAGTTTACACTCCAGTTGCTCCAGCCAGACTTGCATTAGATAGTTTTACGTTTGCTTGTGGATGTTCTTCATCGTCAAATCTGTCCAGTTGAGTCAGTCTTATTTATATAGTGCCAAATCATAACAGGTGTTGTCTCAGGACACTTTTCATACAGAGCAGGTCTAGACTGTACTCTTAATCATATTATTTACAGACCCAACTTTTCCCACCAAGAGCAAGCACTGAGGCAACAGTGGAAACGAAAACTTCTTTTTAACAGGCAGGCACCTCGGCCAACCTCAGTGACTTAATCTGTCTCTCTTATACCTTTTGTTACAGTCTTTAAGCGTAATATCATGTAGGCCTATGTATTTTCAACAGACTTGCATAGATTTAACGTCAGCGTTGTCTTTTGCCAGCTAGCTACAGCTTGATAAAATCTGCCGAAAACAGATTCATCACCATTGCCGCTGATAAAATCGATAGTTATCAGGTAGAAATGAGAAGTTTCCATTTACTGTAAAAAAAAAATAAAATAAATAATAATAATAATAATAAATCTTCAGTATTTGTTGAAAGAATGTCCAGTATCAGGGCCATACAGAGGGAAAAAAGTGGGAGGAGGAGGCCTTTTTATTTTAACTTTGTGTTTTAAAATTAAAGTCAAAGTGTTCAGAATAAAATCAGACTTTCTGTGTTAGTGCCATGGCGAAGAAAAAGCAAATCAGAGCAGGATGATTCATTTTTAGTTTTACATTTCGAGAATAAAGTTGAAATGTTGCAAATAAAGTTGCAATGCTGATAACAAAGTTGAAATAGTGTTTTGAAAGTTAAGTTTAAGCATTATTTTAACTTGATTGTCCACGTTTCAACATATTTGCAGCATAATTCTCAAAAAGCAAAGCAAAGCAATAAAATCTTCCTCCTTTTTTTCCTACCTATCCCTCATACTCTTACTCACTGTGATTTATATATATATATATATATATATATATATATATATATATATATATATATATATATATATATATATATATTCTTGGAAATGAGCAGGAGCAGCAAACACTGACAATGCAACCTATCAGGTTAAAGCTGTGCCAGTAAGTCAGAGTCAATAATATATCGATAAATCTCGCTGCACCTCAAGAACTAAATCCAAGCTGCCCCACGGACGATCTCCAGACTGTGACAGACCCTGAAGAAGTCAGCCTTTACACACAAATACACACACACACACACACACACACCAACCCAGCTCTGATGACAGTCCCCCGAGTTGAAGCAAAGGTCAGCGGAGATGTGTGAGGTTGCGGTAACACTGACTTCACCCTTTAACCTCCAGCTCATCCGAGCCTTATCTCTTCCCCCTGTATTTCATCTCCCCCTCTTTTCACTGTCGACCCGTCATGCCATCTTTCAGCCACAAACCATCACAAGTGCGATGTGAATTTCCAGCTGAGCAATTTTAATGGATTCCTCCAGAGCTGAAGAGAGAAAAAAGCTGTAACATGACCCCTGTGTGCCTATGCGGGGGGGATTATGCCAATGTAGGATAAAGCTTCCTGCTAATTGTAACAGAAGCCGAGCTGACCAACGCTAACCGCTCTAATGCTGGAGTCAACCCAAGGTCAGAGCGAGGAGATAGAGCTATCGATCCCAGACAACACAGTGAGGAGGAAACTTCCAGTCCATCTCAGGGCTCATCGCAGCGTTGTTCCAGATCCAATCTCCGCTCCAAACACCATTAGTGGATATTTGTCAGGGGCTCTGATCTCAATTGCCCTGGTGGAGCTAAATGTTATTTTACTCTGAGAGAGACGAGGAGTGATTCCGAGGAAGATATACCATATCTCATCCTCTTTGATTGGCCATGATAGGGTTTGAGGGGAAAAAGCACCTTCGCAGAAATGCAATGTTGGCTCGGTAAGCACTACAGATGACCCTCCATTTGCTGTGTGATATCAAAGTACGGTATTGCCTCAAAAGATAATTCCGTTTCATTACAACCTGCATCTTGATTTCATATTTTTTAGCCATAATTCATATCAGTAATATTGACTTCCTGAGTCACCTAGTGAGTCCACAGGCTAGAAATACATAACAGCTCATGTTAGCTTAAATAAAACTGTATTTCCACCCAAGGTACCCAAAATTTTGAGTCCCAGGAACTACTTTTCAAAGAACTGTGGGTCCTTCCAAACCAACCTTGTTTGGTCTGGACTTTCAGACTTTTCATTTTGATCCAAACCAAAATTACAGGCGTGAAACCTCCCCCTAGACCATGGTACGGACCAAACACCCTAACCTTAGTCTGACTGAAAGTGGTGGTGTTGATCTGGATCAAATTAAACCAGGAATTGAAATGAACGGTCTTCAAACCAATCAAGTGCAAGTATAGGGGGGTGCAGGTCATATGGTAATGATGACAGGACATAGGTACGTCATGCATAGTTCTTATGTGCTAACTAATCAGATCAGATGTACAAACTGGAACAGAAATGTGGACTTTGGTTCGGACTTTCAGGTGTTAAAAGGTCTAGAAGATACTTTCGTACATACCTATACAACAACAATGCCATATAAAGCACTGCTTCCAGTTCTCACTGGATTTCGTCTTCATCAAACTCGATCAGTATGGCCTGGACTTCACCGACGGTCCATCTGTCTCACACTTTCCCCTGTAAATCCATATTGACGTATTGGAGCACAACAAGCTGCAGATAAAAATGGTGTCTGAAATAAAATGCTGCGAATAGTCGACCAATCAGAAATGTTCAGGGCTGCTGCATCCCCAAAGTCCCGAGCAGGGACTTTCTGGGGGAAAAATAATGTCCCCGGAAATCAATCTAGACCTTGATCCCTGCGGTAACAATGCACAGAGTTCCTCCACAGGTCTGAGGAAAGTTCTCTCGGTGGAAACGCAGCTTTATTTGGAAAAGAAAACGAAAGCAAGTGGTAAAATTATAAGATTGTTCCAGTACCAGTATTGGAAATACCCCCAATACAGCCTAAAATGCTGGATCGGGTATCGACAATTACATAAGTCTACTATATGCACAAATCCGATATCACGTTATTTATTAGCCCCAAAATGCAACACTGCTTCTTCCCAGTAGTGTCCTGTTGGTGTGTGCTGATAGGAAGAAGAAATGGTTTTGGAACATTATCATAGAAACCGTCTGTTGTGAACATCCGTCCCAATTCTTGATGACTTGAGACTCTTGATGGACCGCTACAATCTGTAAAATGAAGGTCACAAGCCAAAGTGTCAGTAGGCTACTTTTCAGTTAACCTACCATCTTGCGTACTTGTATTGTAAGAAGCTAATCAATGAAGAAGCATGTAACACAGCGGTAAAATGTTTGTTTTTGCTTTTTCTTCATTCTTTCACATACTTAGTTTTGTCAAGGCGATGCAGTGCTTGATCATTGTGATTCAAACTGAATAATGCAAAAACCCTGCTTTAAAAGTTATGATGAGAAATGCTAAATAAAACTAGATAAAAAGCTATATCCTCCCATGAAAATATAACATTATACCCTTCATGGATATTCATGCAAACATAACTTATAGTTAATTAGATTTAAAACCACTTAATGTAAGTTAGTTTCCAATTTCTTTGCTACAAAATGGTCCATCAAACACTTTTAATGTGTGGGTCTGAGGAAGCCAGCACTCCA